>UZAN01047035.1:6166-17242 GCA_900618425.1 Echinostoma caproni
TGACAGTTCCTCTGTTACTGAGCCAGGCACCAAGCTGTTACGAGTCTACTTGCCGCCAATTGCAGAAAATGAATTGGGTGAGTATTTTCTATCTGTTATTTGTCAAGTTGGCCCTAATGGTTCGCCGAACAGGGTGCATCGTTAGATCGAACATGCACGATTTTTCCGTGTCAATAGATAGACTATTTTTGTTTGAAAATCCTATTGCGGAATGGTTCACTCACATACGTGGTCTCAGCTGAGTAACTATGATGCCCATCTAATCGGCGGGTATTCAGAAAGCAGCAGTGCCCTTCATCAGCGGGAGGGGCACTTTCTATCACTCCCGAGGCGATTTCTGGGGTCTTGTGGTTCTAAAAACCCTGGGTTTCTAGGTTTAATAATGGAATGATATTTCACGATTCGTAACAGTTCTCCTTTATGTAAACTGCTTCCGTTCAGTTTCTAAGGTAGCAAGTTTCCACACTTGTAAATCTGCATGTCGTAACATCTATCTGAATGTATCACTACCCAGAAATAGTCTGTTTCAATCACTAACCGATCTGAAAGAATCGACTTAGACTCACGTGGTGAATCACGAAAAATTGGGTTAGTCAATACGACTTAGGAAGTGAACTGCAAAGAGAAAGAGAATTTCGGTGACGCTTTTATTCGTGTGTGTGTGTGTGCTCGGATAAAAGGGTGGGAGTAAAAATCTAATGCGCCGTACTTCAAATATTAGTCTAAGGAAAAGATTCGGTTATTTATTGCGAAATACTAGAGCAGATTTTGTTTTCATCATGCCCTTGAATCAAATCGTTCACTGACATGTATTTGTCCGTCCGCCTCAGTAAATCTTTTTCTCCCTCCTGCTTTTGGTGATTTTAGTGCAGCGTTGCTTGTCAAGCCTGCATCAATGTCTACCGCACGATGTGAGTTTGCAGTTATTCTCCCGATGGTATATTGTTTCAAATGCTCCCGGTAGTCAAACCTCCACTAGCTTTCCGGTGGCTGTTGGCATCGATTGCAACGGACACCCAGCGTTTCACGGGCCCAAAGACTGGGTGCGATTTGCACTTTTTATTCTCGATGTTTGTGGTATCAGAGTGTCCTCTGATGACACAAACGTGACCGATCAAAACGACAGGACGTTATGGCCCCAGGGTAAGCACCACATATCTTTTTTCCCCACCATCATTGGTTGTTCAAAGCGCTGGTAGATGGGTCGTAATTTTTACCATTCCCCATTTCCATAGTAGTTTATCTAACGAAGGAATTGTGCATTATAGTTTTTATTTGCGTGCTTCTTGGTTGGTGCTCGTTGAGCATGTTTTATTTTGGCATTTCAAGGACCTAGTTATTGATCCATTGGACTAAGTTACGCCCGGCCTAAATGATACCTGTCCTATTGGGGTTTAATCTGGTTCACTCTCACAAGTTCTTTGGTTTAGGATGCTGTTTCTCTCGATCGTTCACTCCGTTCACCCACGGGTCACAGTGGTTAAGCGATATAAACGATCGTCACATGGACCAGTAGATTTTGCGGTTGAATCCCACCACCACCACCACTGTCTAACTTTCCCATTTGCGTGACAGCCTTTTGATTACCGAATTCACCGTTCATTAAATTTTAGTCGTAAAGTTATGTATCGTTTCCAGTCTCTAGTGTCCCATTGGGCCCTACACCCCTACCAATCGTTATTTAAATTTAGATTGTTCACACCGTACCAAGCGGTGTCGCTCTTCGGCGGGTCAACCTTGTGACACAGATTGGGATAATCTATGTCGCGACAAATCATTGGACCGCACGGATCCCACACTCTTGACATCAACCACCACCACTGCCACTTCATCAGCTCATCCGACCTCGGTCATTCGGTTCCGCTACTCGGGCCGCACTGATACTACCAGCCAGGTAGTGTTATCACACTTGCCAACGATTCTGTGCTGTTTCCACTTACTTTACGAGGTAAGTTCATCTAGATGTTCTCAGTTTTAATTGTTTTGAGGCATGTTACCTTTCGTCTTTGAGTCTCGCATGAGCCAAGTACCTGATGCGTTTTCATTCCCACGTATTTCTTGTCAATCTTTCAAATGATGCCAGTGTCTAAACGGGTTAGTTGCTTGTCAGCTAGTCCACGACTCGTTGAGGCAGACGGTGTACAGTAGATCACTCTTCCTCATGATGTCTCCTTTCTACTATCCAAATGTAAAATCGAATAATCGTAGTTGATTGTCTTCGTTCGCTGCCCATTCGCTTTTTTGCGATATACATTATTTATACATTTATACATTGTTATACATTGTTTTCTGTTTACCTTCCAATTTTCTCATTCACTTATTTCAATAGTGATAGTTTAGTGAAGCCGTTTTCACATCCACTGTGTTCAATGAATGCGTCATCCTGAATGCCACTCAGCTTATAGATCTATTTTATTTTTGTTTCACCAGGAATTGAGTTTGAATTGCATCCTGGCCTCGAGTTTACGATCGCTTGCTGAACTCAACTTGGTCCTCAGTCGGTAGGTTGCACAAAACCATTTGTATCCAATAATGTGTTGCGCATGCGAATATTTTATAAAACAGTGGTTATTGAACGATAGCAGTGTACAGTGTACAGCTCCGGCTTGCAACTCCAGCGAAGACGAGCTGACTGTCGTGTGTTTCTTGTTTACATTTCCTGATTGCTTTTTAAACGAGTTCTTTCAATTCGCTGACTAGTTTCAGTCTCCAGCCAAAATACATATGTAGCTGGATAAGTTGATAATATCAGACACGAATTAGATTGATTGATCGGTCTATTTGAAAGGACGTCGGAATATACGTCTATTCTCATCTCTCGAGCAGTGTAATTTATTGGGGCAGGTGTTAGTCTATAGATGATACAGTACCTAAATAGTCAAGTTTGAGTTGTGCCATACTTGATAAGACTCGTGAACATATCAGATCATTTTCAATCACAGTTCCATCTTTATCAGCTTTTGTCAAGTTCCCCGCCTGGCTCACATCTTGTTCCAAACCAAACTTAATGCGGTAACAAATTAAAGTATAAACCTTCCGGATAACAGATCAAGAAAACCCACTAGTTGTAACTCAAGAAAGTAGTTCCAAGTATACCAGCAGTGAGATATAAACTCGCATGCCGCCCCTTACTCACTAAAGCAAGAGGTTTGCTATGTGCTTCTCGCACTTTGCTTTTCGACAACCCCCCCCCTCACCTGGTGATGGTTCATCTAATCTGTTTGACTGCACGCAATTCGTGTTAGTCGTTTATTTTCAAATCATCTTGTGGATGGTTTATTGAACCAGAGAAAGGCTACACTCATATTTAGCTGTAAAAACACATCACCCCACTTGGGCGAGAATCACGGACGGTCACGCCTGCCACTGTGATGGTCAAGCGGTTAGGGTTATACTCACAGACCCGGAGGTGTGTTGGAATCGCGTCACATTTACTCATCTTTCTCACAGCTGTATATCTTCAGTTAAATTATGCTTGGATGCAGTGTTCGGAAAATCAACTACGCACTTATATATTCAGCAATTTAGAAGCAATAAAAATGATTGATGGTATTTTAAATGCCAGTAGTTTTGCCTGACTGTGAAATGGAATAAGAGATCTTCCCACCGAATGTTATGACGTGAAAGAGTGAGGTCTGCTGTCAAGTGTGCGAGTGGTTATGGTAAGTCTAGGGGCTTTGGTCAGTCATTATGCAGAGCATGTTTATCTTAGATTTCAATCACTGTTTGTTACGCATATATATTTGTGACTTTTTGCTGTGTGCACGGTGTCATTTGGCCTCTCCTATGTCTTACTTTTCCAGGCTGTTGAATCTACCTTCCTACGAAGCCTACTATAATTTGATCTGGCCCAATCTTTCAGTTGACACGTTGCCTTTGAACACCACACCCGGTCAGCTGATGTGGCCGTCATACATGCCTATCCAGACGGTGCCTTGTCTGCTAANTGCCGGTCGGAGCTGAAGCTTGTCTGTCAGCGTATGTGCATCTCGAAGGTGTAAATGACCTGGCAACTGCACTGGCTGGTATGGTTCTTGCTGCAGTTTACGCCGAATCTCGCGCGACAATCGACGGTGTAGACTCCTTGGAAGATGTTCGACATTGGTTGACCGTTTGGCAAACGCACATTTGCTCTCCCAACTCGTGCAACTCAGGAGAGGCAGTGCACAGTACAGGTACAACCATTGTGTTCATCATTTGGTTTGTTTGTGCTTATGTGGATGTCCAACAAGAAAAATAAGATCATAAATTCGTTCGTTTGCCNTTGCCATATTCAGGAATCCTCGTATGTGTTTCACAAGCACGCTATTTCTAGTAAAAATTTGGTGGTCGATAGAAGCCCGTGTTGACCGGTTTCGTTCATTGTTCCCAATAGTACACCCCGCGACAAAAGTATTGCACTTCCCTGGATTTTTGGATCTCCTTCGCTCCAACGTGCACGATCACCAATTTTGGAAATGAAGAACCGAAATTCAAAATTTTGGCATATTTTGTTTAGTTTTAACGAAATTATGTCGAAAAACAGACCTCACCGCTACCAAACTATTGCACTCCCCCATGGACTTCGCATTCAACTCGGTCTTAAAATGGGTGCGATTGACATCCCGAGTTTGTACCTCGGTATGGCAACCGGCAGCCGTGGTGAGTCAGCGGTTGACAAGCTGATGTAAGCTACGGTCATGCTTACGTCACTCCCAATGACCTTGGAAGAACAAAGACCTCCAAGTGGGTCACCAACAACCATTGCCAACCATGGCGTGATCCTAATAAAACAGAAATCCGGAATTGATGCCTTTCGAGAGATCACTGTAAGCAAACGTGAAATAGCCAAACGGTGTAATAGGTTTTGATCATACTGTCACACGATTTTTGAAGCGAAAACAGCTAACAGCCAGCAATAATCAGATTGGACACCAAATACAGCTCTTGGGTAAAGGTAATGAGAGGCTGCTGCGCATGGTGTCAAACTTCGTTGTTCATGCACTGGCGATGAAAGCGGTGCTTGAGTTGAACGGTACAACGAAAACTTGAAGCGGTTCCTTGGATGAGATACAAAAAAGGACAAGGCATATAGCTCTAACAACTTTACAAGCAGAAAGATCCTTATGTAACATGGAAAAATGAATGCAGTCGTCCACTGTAGCGACCGAAATAAATCTACTGTAGACGGATTCAACGTGTGAAACCACTACTGGTATGATCTGTTCAGGAGGGTTACTTGAGTAAGCAAATTAGTGATCGAGACTCCCTGATGGTATGGGGCGCCTTATCAAGCAACGGCCCAACCGATTTCGCCATGCTACATGGGGTGCAAGATTCTAATGCACATATTCGTACATCGGAGCGACACCTTATGTTGCTAATGGCATCCATTGAACATCCAGAAGCCATTTCCCGGTAGGATATCACCGTAGTTCGTTATTCGTGTTTAACAAAATCTCGGTTATTATGGTATAGTATCAAAACAGTGACATGGCCTGCGTACAGCCCAGATGTGAACCCATCAGAAAACATTTGGGCTATTCCGACCCCGAAGGTGCACTAAAAATCCAGTTTACATCACAAAACATGAATCAGAGGCACTGCTCATTGGGGAGTAGACTAATGTTGACACAGACATAATTTGAAATCTTATACAAAGTGGTAAGCAGGCTTCAGTAGGTCACTCCGTGGGAGATGCAGTAATTCATTCACGGTGGAAGTTGTTTTTTTGACATTTTCGTTAAAACTAAACAATATGTTGAAATCTCGTTTTTCGGTCTTTTATTCGTTTTCCGTTTAGATTGTTAAATGCGGTGATAATCATACATATGAGAGCGGAGGTAATAAAAAAATCTGCAGAGGGCGGAGGTGCAATAATTTTGTCGCGGGCCTTTCCCAAGGCCTTCCAACGCCTTGTGCTTTGGTTTTTTCGTTCGTCGTGGCTCAGACATGCAGATTTCCTCAATAATCATGAGCAAGATGCCCAAGATTTTCGGTCAGATCGGTTCCATCCATGGTTCTGGCGTGATTAAGTCTCCAAATTATTGTGGTAACATACTTAAAAAATTATCATTTAGTTCCGGCTAGACTGCTAAACTTCCTGGGATCTCTAAAACTGCATTTTGCATGATCGGGAGAGCCAAGGTACATATGCTATTATCGTGTGTACCAAATTCTTTAAATTGTTTTTCTTTCTTGCTCTAGTTTTCTTAACTTCCCAAGTAATTTTTAAATTAGTTGGCTATATATTTAAATATCGCGTTTGATTTAGTTCTTTCGACTCCCTAGGTTCTGTGGTACTATGGCTCGTCTTTGGATTAAATTTACTCAGTGGTAGCTTGTTGATAATTACATACGAAATACATTCCTGTTACCAGTTGCTTGCAGAAATCCGGCGGTTGTTTCGTAAGTAGCCCCTCTTGCGCATTATCGCGATAATTCGTTGTTGGCTGTGTACATTTTACCCGCTACTATATGCATTTAGAAATAAGAAAGAAAGGTTGAGGACAATTGGTGAGTTAACTGTATTCTGTTTCGCTGAACGGTGATAACGATAGAATTAATGGCGTCTATTCAAGAAAAGTTTGCTACAGATCTGAAAATAAGGCAGACAACACTTGAATTTTCTCGTGTAAATTTTCTCCTTTGCAGTCGACTTGACATTGCTATTAGACGGGGTTTCCGGGGTGGATCTGAAGAAGTTCATGGATCACCGTCTGCCACCACTCCCCAAAGCATTTGTACAGTGCATGCTCACTTTATCTGAGATGCGTATCCGTGAGGAGACCAGGGTTCTCGCGAACACAAGCATGACCGTCACGGATCAGTCGCACAGCATTCAACAGGCTGCCGAATCACAACACGCGGCACTACTGTTTCTTAGCTATTTGGGTGAAACGAGTCTGCTTTGCGTCCGAGGTGGTCTAACCAACCATCTTCGTTCTTTGCCTCGCTGTTTTTCCACCGTGCTTCGTATACTGCTCAGTCGTTGTCAGGCTAATCCGCCACCGAATTGCACTCCAAGAATGTACAATCTGATGGGTGAGTGCATTTGAACTCGTCCTGTTTTTCTGTTTTCTCGGCAATCTGCCATTTGTGTCAAACTTTTGTGTGCTCAACACAGCTCTTTTTCGCATCACGCCGACTATGTCGCTGCAATTCTTGACGACACACGAAACTTGTGTTTGTATCCTCATCACCGTAGAAGTCCTGTTTGCTCGGATTAGTACATAGATAGGTTTACGTAAGCCCACTTTGCTTTACTTAGTTGAAATGCACCATGTTTCATATGAGGGCAAGTTTTCAGCTTTCTCTATGGAATTTTCTGATAGATCATGTTCATCTCAGATCTCGGAAGAGACAGGTAGTCGATCCTTCCGTACACTTTTCTTGATAATGGTAATCTTGATTGTAATAATCACCATTACATGCATGTGTATCACCGATAAACTGGGAAGCTGGTTTACTCGTCCCGAGTTCCTCTCAATGTCCCTTACTGACCTGATTCAAAAACTTTTGCTACGCAACTCCTGCTCATTATCTTCTTGTGGTGGAGATACTTTAAGTGAAATATGAGGTCTTATAGTCGGTTGGTGGTCCACCGACAGCTAGCTCGTCTGAGGGAGTTGGTAAACCCTGATTCTAATCACCCATCAGGAACCGTATGGTCTATCCCCGAGATTACTGTATATACGTACGATCAACGGGTAATCGGATCTGTTGGACACTCAGTATATTAGCCTCGTTAGAAGATAAACCATCCGACAGATTGTATACTGGTCCTCAGTGGATCGCGTAATCGAAACCCTGCCCCACCGCTGTGTTATTTGGACTATTGTGTTGAAAGCTAGGTTTTGAGGTCAATCAAGTCAGCCTCCTGTCCTGGCCTGGGGTGACCGAATAGTGCAACCGCGGATAACATTGACAGACGGGAAACAAAATCCAACATCCTCCTCGCCTGTCGTCGTAAAGATTTCCCTTCTTTTATACTTTTAAACAGAATTTGAGTACATATGACTTATATTTTGTTCATGTCGTCTTATTATCAAGTCGTAATTACTGATGTCGTACCACTTCACCGACCCCAATGACCGAGTCAGTGGGAGCGTTTTTACGCCATTTATTCAGAATTCTGTAAGTGCTAAATGCTGTGTATTTGTATCGTGTTTTGAGTTCATTTATTTGTCGGTTTTCTCTTTTTTATTCCTTCATTTATCACTTGTTTTACCGCTTCCAATGCATGTATACAATTCGGCACGTCATGGGGGAATCAGTGTTTTTCCATCTATTGATTTACTTGATAAATTCCTAGCGACTGTTTGCAAACTGTTCAATTAGGCCAGATCCTTGTGTCACTGTGCTCATTCTAAATCCACCACAACTCCATAGGTCGAAGTGATCTAGCTAGACAGGCCGAAATGACAGCAACTACAAGATCATCTCGTCATTCAGGGACAGCACAGATTCCGCGTGGACCTCTGTTCCAACAACCTTTATTGTCCGATAAAAATACGACCCAAGATGACACGAACATGCTGACCTGCGGTACGGTAAATCGACCGGGGCCACAGGACTACAGCTCATCGTGGACCACGGCTGAGCGCTGGGCAAATTTAGTCAAGCCGTTCAGACCGGCACCGTCAAATGAGAAACCGAAGACTTCTCTGAACGGTCGACATGCTTTACTTCGTTGTCTGGAAAGTAGTCCCGCATGTCAAGTTGCATTCAAAGTAAGTTGTTCGGCTTCTTGTGTGCACCAATTACCCTTATCCCACTTTCCTCGAGGTCAAAAGCACCGCTCACTGTAATGTGAACCCCTTTTTTCTGAGATCCTTAGCATTTAAAATCAATGAATATATAAGAACAACACCTCGGACATGTGTACTTTTCTAGGGTGTTTTTCCGTTCGTAGATTTTATGGAGCTGAGAAAAGTCATGCTGGCAATTCATCTAAAACAGGAGCGGCAGTGGTATATCAAGTGGAATTCGTGTTAAGAACCTCAATGCATTTGATCATAAATCGATAAGATGGCAGTAATTGAGATCTTTTGTTGTTGCTAAATTGGAATACATTCTAAGCTTCAGACACGTTTCTCAAGGTTCACATAAGGTGACATACCTTCATTGAACACTGCATAGAGTTATTGTGGAAAATGCGTAATATTGGACATTTCGTCCTCCCCAAATCGAAAGAAACAGGGATAATGTATGCCAGTGTATGAACTACGTCTGTTTGATGTACATGGTAGACGAAATCACATAATCACGCATTCCATCCCATTCCACCTGTGTGCCGTCACTTTAACTGGTCTGCATTGACAAATCGCACAAATGAGACTCGTCTGGGAGACTATGGTCAACCTGGCTGCCGGTCTATACAGGATCTATCCATGTTGTTACACGCGTCTCCAAAAGGGAGTTAGCACGCACCAAAACATGTTACCGGTCCATCTGATTAGCAAGTGTATCATCTGGTATCGAGTATCAAGCTTGGATTAGCTCATTCAATTGTTCAGGGGCATCAAGCACTCTTGATGGTCGGGGGTAAGGGTTTGAAGTCCCAACCCGACTGTTCGTGGTTGGAATCCTGACAGGGGCACAAAAAGTACGCACTACTTGCGAGTGCCAAAGAGGCCGAAACAGCTGTCCAGTGCTCTTCGTCGGTTATCACACACATTTCCATCGCATTTGTATCATCTGGTGATTTTGACGTTCACAGACGTTTTAATTGTGCCTTCATGTTTGCGATATGCAAGAAAATTAGTGGGAAAGTCTACCTGGAGCATCTAATTGCGTTTAGTCTTGTTCGGTAATCGATTCCCCTTCAAATATATACTGTCGTTGAATGAGACGTTGATGTGATAACTAAAGCAGTCAAATCAATCATGATATTTTTTTCAGGATGACCTTCGACTGCGTGAGGCATACCGTCTACTACAGGCAACCAGCCACATCCGTCTGCCACGACTCAGTACCGACGGCACTGGGTCGGGTTCATCCCCGACTGGTGCTAGTTCTTCTGGAACTGAGGGGTCGCGATTTAACGAACCGCGTTTGGAAATGCATTTAGCTGCTGCTGGAATTCGTGTTTGGGCCTCGGCCATTGGTCGCGGTATGCTTGGACTTGACAGCCTAATTGGATTCCGTATTCCTACCCAACTTCGTGTTCCACCAATTTGCTTGCGTGGGCGGGCGGTTTCCCCCAGCAGCGGACGTCGTGTCCTGGTGGATTTGGCTCGAGAATCCATAAGTACTCTAACCTCGGGCAATACAGCTCAGGGGCCAACTGGAACGGGGTTGCCGGACGTTGCATTGGATCTCGGTGATCGTCGTGTTGGCACCGGACTGCCTGGATTGATCCCCTCAGGTCCAGAGGTGGTCACTTCTTCTACCTCTGACGAATTGAACGATGCATCCAATCATCCTGGTAATTCCATGGCGTTAGCAATAGCTTCTGCTGTAGCGGCCAGTGGTGCTGGAGCTGCTCTTCGGGTAAGAAATACATTTAGCTTTAGTTACCATTTCCCCTGTTTGCGGTAATCCGCCTGACGATGTAAGTTAGATCCTAGTTCATGAGCAAAGTATCAGTTACCTGCCATCTATCCTGATTCTATTTTCCAGACGGCCGCCCTCAACCTCCCGAGAATGATACCTCGAAGCAATCTGGTAATGAGCTATTCCAGCATTCACCTGTCTTCGCTGAGCGCCAATGCGGCATCATCTACCGCATCCCTGTTAGCCACAGCGAACTTACAACAAACTCCTGCCGTTCTAGCTGCTAAGCACTGGCCTGACTTTCACAATGGGGTCGCTGTTGGCTTGAGTGTCTCACCTCATGCATCGGTAAGCCTACTTAGTTGATCAAGTTCAGTATACTTGTTTTCCGCTAGCTTCTCAACATGTTTGGAACGAGGTTATATTGAGATGAAGTTGTCACCGTTCTGACCGACTTTTATTGGTTTATCATGCAGTGCTTAATGGGGTTTGCACCAATCAACAGATGATCCTCCAGTGACACTACAGTGCACGGTCGATGTGTCAGTCATAGGTACTTTATATAGCACTTCTTGTTCAATAGTTTCACGTGAGCATAGG
>UZAN01047036.1:10661-21201 GCA_900618425.1 Echinostoma caproni
GACTACTCACAAGTGAGTAGTATCTCACAACAATAGTAGACAAGTTGGGCAAGACACAGCCATAAGTGAAAGCATTCAGTATCGATGTTACCTTGTCGGGCAGAGCATGTGGCCTGTTCACTAAGAGTGCATCATTGGCCTCCTGTACCAGAAACCCTTTGTGCGCTAAACAATGCATTACGAAATCAACTGTTCACAAATGCTCCTGTGGTAGTTGTAATAATAGCAGTAATACGCACGGAACTCGGAACACGAATCAAAGATTAGCAATCACAGACTGAACCACGTAAGCACTGGACGGCACTGGCACTAGCACACAATATCCCACGTGACTGAGACGCGAGGAACAGACCACAGGAATGGTAATCCGTTTATTGGAATAAATAAACGGGCTTAAATAACATGTACAAAGTAAGCTCCTTGGTTATCCGGGCTTCTATCAATCGCCTTCCAGTATTGCTGGCATCGTTTTGCTTCTGTCTGGGCCGCACGATCTCTGATTGATTGCTACGAGCTGCCTAAGTTATGACGTCAGAACCAGTGACACGTACGCGCTCGTCGGGTTTGATTGATCGCATTTGTCCAAAGACTGTAACGCGTCGCACCAAGGTAGGCGTCATCTNTTTTCCTTCGGCCGAGGATGAGTGAGTCATTGAAATATGCACGTATTTGGGACATATCTCACAATGTTGTCGATGATCATTTGGAATATAATACCTGCGGTTATAGTAAGCATGAACGGTAATCTCTTGTATTTGTACAAATTCATTGAGAGGACTCGTCAAGTTCTACTGGATAATGGATATGACCCATATAATGTTTAGACAGTATCTTCCTACCTGCCTGAGTGACACAGAGGTCCTCAAACATTTTAGCCGACAGAGATCGATAAATGCGCAACGATTCGCCGAAATGTTTTGCTCACGATCGATTCACACCGGTTTTAAAACGGAAACATCAGAAGTTCCCATTCAGAACGATGTAAGTGCAATATTATCCTATCCTTTTCAAACCTTATTGAGTAAAATTACCTAAGGGAGAGAACTGTAATTTGCATATGAGAATGTAGCCATTATAAGATTAACTGAGACGCATTTTATATCGAAAACCCGTTTGGTTCCCAGGTTTTATATCATCAAACATTTCCCTATAACGTGGGTTACTGGTGTCACAAATCCACAATACTTTGTCGGGATGAGGAAAGTTATCCATAATGAATAACGATAAGGGTATCGGTAAATTGACATAGACACAACAAAATGTCTTATTTGGAACAAGTTTTCAGAATTCCCACAAGCGCACAGAATAGTTACTGGATTGGTCCGATAAACGTAAATCCTTCAATCCACTCGTGAATTCCGTGGGAATCCAATAACCATTTCTTAGTGCGTGCAAACTACTTACAAGTGTGAATAGTACCTTACAACATGGGTTTTTAGGAAATTTTGCTAGCCAGTTGCGAAAAGATGTCGGTAAATGCTTAATCCAGTCTGCAGTTTCATTAACCAACTAGAAGTTCTTACATCCTGCCTGCACGCTCTACTTGGGTAAAAGGTTTTACAAAGAACGTTAAAGATCTCTGTTGTTTAATCGTTGAAAGCTACATTACACGGCTCGATATTTTTTAATACAGCGGTTTCTTATTAATCTATGTTACCACTAACCCCATATCTATTTCCGTTGTAACAGGGACATCCTTTTCTTTTAGCATGCTTAGATACGTGATCGCTTTTTTGTGAGTATCTTTAGTGATGGAAGTATGATCGAAGTTAATGGAATCAGTATCACGTGACTCACGGGGTTCCAACGGAATGATTATAAAGGGCACAATGAAGTGAATAAGAGCGGTAAATCACCAGTCAATTGATCGATTTAAGTGAGACTTCGTTGCCTGCTATGCTGATGGCTGAAGGCATCAGATATGAACAGCACGATGAGCAGCGTATCCGTAGCAGTTAAATTTCCTCGGCGAATTTCAAGAAGTTCTATATGACACTGGATACCACCAAATGTGACCCAAAATTATGAGGTTTATTGGCTTTGAAATTTGAGAGTTACCGTTTGAGGTGCGTCTGCTGATGTGTTGTGTGGCTTGTCCTGTTCTACGTCAGNTATTTTGCATCCTCCGATAGCACCTTTCCGTTGGTCTACTTTTGTCCGTTCCGTTTCGTGAAAGTCGGGGCAGTTGCACTGACGAAATTGCCTGATAGATAGGGGAATCGCATTTGCTGCCAAATTTGCCGCTACCACTTTTGCAGTTGGGAGAAATGATATGAGGTTGGAGGGGGGCTCGTTTTGTGGCACACACACATACCAAAACCTTTCGAGAGGAAGCGAAAACAAAAGAAGACATCTTCAGTAGTTCAAGGGTATCAGAATGAAGAGGACCTTGTTCTCCCAAACACTGACGGCAATTCATCGCCCAGTGTGTCACAATTGGGGTTGGTACATAAGATGGTGTGATTTGGTGTAAGAGTTTAACTGTCCACCATAAGCAACACTACAATGGCGATTTATCGGATGTCATAAGCCAGAAAGAGACAAGTCGCCATTTATTATGTATACAGTTACATACTGAATGGAACACTTTTGAAGCGGCAGCTCGCTGGACAAAGAAACAGTACGACCATACGTGATCGGGAGAAAGATTATTCTGCATGTTGTCTCTCGCTGGAGGTTTTAAGTCAATCACTCGATAAGTTTGATTTGGTCGATAGTATCATTGCAGCAGTTAGGTCACGTGCTTCTAGATCGTCAACCTGGACGTAACAATGACCATTTTCTCACATTGTTGACCATCGATTACTTATCTGACGAGCAAAGTTTGCAGTTCAGTCGTTGGCAGGGACGTAAAAAGTACCCATGGCTAATGACCTCCAAAACAAATGAAAATGAAATCCAGGCAGCCTTTGTATGGCTGCGGCCTCCTTCCTGAATGTTGATTGTATATTTGTATATTCAATAAATAAAACGAGGAAGTAATAAGACATTTACATTTACTTATATCAATAGCAAATGAAATGTATTCACTCTGTGGGAAGACACGACCTCTCGAAGAGTAAAATTCACACCCAAAACACATGCAAACCGTATATCGTTCTGGGTAGCTGCTGTAGCCATTCGAATGAACTTGCCCCAAAGCAATATTTTACCTACACCACTGACAAAATATATTTGGTCAAACAGAAGAATTCATAGAGTTCGTAGCGTGTTTTACTTCGGTTGAGAGAACATAAATTATGTAATTCTTCTTATTCAATCTCTTCAATTTTCTTTTGATTTTACTCGTCTCCTTATTGTTCTAAGGGAGTGGGAGGATCACGTGAAGCGTGAGAAGTGTATGATTGAAGAATATCAATGTACCGCGACTGGAATGTGAGTGGAGTGATTATCTTTCGATCAGAAGTACAAACTCACAACTAAAAGCGAACAGAACGATGGACTACTTACTACTTGTTGCTCAGGAAGATTGACGTGTTATGAGAAGATGGCCAAAAAAACATTGGTTTTCGTTTCAGCTACCTGAAAAACAGCATTTTTGTTTGGTTATGTGGAAGTGTTCCTCCTCAAATAGATTTATTAGGGATTGCTTGCATCTACCTCATTGCCGTCGTTGCACAGTGAAATGCGTTGCTGGCGATATCGGAACTCATTGAAAAAGAGTTATCATTTTCTCCAACGGGGCTATCAATCTGTACAGAATAAATATGACTAAATGAATGAATAGAGGATGAGCCAGTTGGAGGGAGGGACAAGGAAACCAACCGGTTCGGTGGACACACAGAGTGCACAACTTGATCGTGCTCACCGGTCGTTTAAGAAACAATGTGGAGAACACGCCCTTAGTGGTGTCTACAAGTAACAGGTTGAAAATTATACCAGAAGAAGAGAGAGAAAAATGTTGCTCAATCTCCCCGGGAAATCTTTCTAGCTTCAATTATGGATTATCTAATGACCTGCATACGGCTTTCCTCACTCTGCACCGAAAACGACAGCAGTAAGAGTAGTAGTAGTAGTAGTAGTAGTAATAGTGTTATAATTCCAGAGGGCGGTGCTGGTCGAGGATAATTGTTTATTGCGGATTTCAGGTGGGTAATCACCAATTTGCCATACATAATATAAAATATCTCATCAGATACATACCATCACCGTTCCTGGTGGCACATCGGGTAATGCATAGGACAGTCACTAGTTATTCTTTCAGACACATCGCTTGGCCCTAGACGGTCTTGTTATATTTTTGATCATTGAAAGAAATCGCCAACTTTGTTACCTACCACTCACAAGTGAGTAGTATCTCACAACAATAGTACTATGGACAACATGTGTTGTACATCGGTGAACACACTGTGAACACCTTGACGATGTAGTCCTCATAGAGCAAAATCAGTTTGAAAAGAGAGGTAAAATCAAACTATTTTAAATGCTCACACACACACACCATCATTTCAAATATTGAAGATTTGTTTGGGATAGTTCGTTTCAGGAGTTGGCTACTCCCATGTACTATAATGTGATAACATAGAGTTTAGCTGACGCTTAGTAGATGATACCACGTTTTTTCTGTTTGGAATTCATGTGATTTTGTAACAATCAAAGTGAACGAGAATCATGACTCAGGAACCAGGGATCTCAATCGCAGATACACCACGGAATAGTTGTGATATTTGTCTGCCAAACTCAAGCAATAATGAGACTGAGGAAAAGGGTCACAGAAGTAGTGACTGTTTATCGAAAGAGATAAGTGCAGTTTAATAATATGTACAATGAAATATCATTGGCTAAACAAGCATCGATCAATCGCCGCTCGTGTTTTCTTCATCATGGAGTTCCCATTTGAACCACATTACGTTTGATTGATTCAAACTAGTGACATCTGATTTGTTGTCTTGAAACTGTAACGCATTGTTCTTTGTCTGGCGTTACCTCGGACAGTCGGATTAGGGATTTTCTCGCAGACGATCCCAGTTTGCCGGTTTTGTTGATCGAAAAGTGATCGAAGGGGTTCAAACATTCTACAGTTTATCGTACTATGTTGTCTATACACGAATTAAATACCCACTAGGTCAAAAATGTTTTTTCGGTAAACTGACAGCATATGGCCAGTTTGGGTGAGGAAATTTACAAATATTATGAAGTGGTCCAGATTGAACACATCACAACTATTACACTTCGTTTTTGACTTGCAATCATTAATTGTCCGTTTCCATAGGAACATATGAATAAACTTCCATTGGTCTATTATGGTCAGCCTGAGTTGTGTGCGCTTCTTAATACTATGGTAACACAGACATCTCCCATGAGATGGATGCGGAGTTCAAACCGCAGAAGAGTAGATAAGTTTTCACCAGTGATGTGCTCCAATGCCAACACACCTCGAGTCTAGTGCTTCCCGAGTGTATGCTTGGCTGGATGAAATGACAATTGCATGTGAGGACGGAGTCCGATGGATGGCCAGTCAAAATACGAGACAAATTTCATCCATTTTCTTGATCAAATCTTCCGGCCTTTTCGACCGCTCTGTAAACCAATATCCTAGTGATTAAATGTGGTGATCCTAGCCTACGAGATGACGCATATCACGGGGCGACACGTTACAGTTTTCGGACAACTGTGATCAATCAAGCTGCCCAAGAGACGTCAGCAAAGCGCGTGCGTGCCACAGCTTCTGGACCACATACCATAGGTTGATTGTACCAGCTAACCAGAAACCATGCAGCATAGACAGAAGCTGAACATCGGCAGAAATACTAGAACGCGATAAGCAGAGAATTGGATGACCAATGAACTTGTTTTGTACATATTATTTAATCCCTCTGATTTCTTTCAATAAACGAACTACTACTCCTGTGGCCTTTTTCTTTCCTCTCGGTTACGTGAGATATTGCGTACAAGTGCGAGTGTGATCCAGTGCTTATGGGATCTCCGTGATTGCTAATCAGTGATTCGTATTCCGCGTTAATTGGGTACTACTAGTACTGTTACTACAATTACTACAGTAAATTCCATTGAGGCCGAGATTCATTCAAATAACACCGATTCCTTTAAATCATATGCAATTGCCTACCCATTTAGGACGTTGAAAGGCACGCTTGACAAGATCCTTACCAACGAAACTCGGATACAGTGAAATAGTTAGCAGCATCTTATCTGAATAGCAGGATCAACTTTGAACTCGTTCACTAGCTAATCGAAATCACATTTTTTCTCTGTCATTCCCTGGATGACCGTTACATTCTATCCACAATGTCAACGGTAACAATCTGCCACCCTGCAGCTTCTCCCTTCGCTCTTCACATCCGTCGGTTCTCATATTTATTGTATTTTTGACAAACCGGTTGCATCTTTTCACAGCGTGATTACATCTGCGCCACCTGATCGATGAATCAATCAATCAATCATTCTCTAAATAGATTCTCACAATTATACACACCATCACACTGGATCCGACGGTAGTTGATTTCAGTCGGACTCTGTATGACTTTCGTTCCAGTTCGAAAGACAAAGATATTACCTAAAATGGTCCCGTTGGTTAGATTTTTTAAAATCTCATACCTCCGTGTCCCGTAAAAAGTTAAATCTGATCCGATCAATAAAACTGATCAGTGTGTGTGTGTGTATGTGAATACCTATTTCGTTCACCAATCGTCGTCGTCAGAAGATATATAGATCACTTCAGATAACCACTCAGGTAGATCTCACCCATGACATTTATTTGAATCATGCTCTGGTAGAGGATAGTTCTTGTTCTATATTTGGTGCAAACGGAGAAGTAACTCGGAGACCATAGATGTGCACTGATGAATTCGAGTGTGCGTCGAAAGAAAACGTTGGAGAGGAACACTGGCAACTGTGTGATCCCGTGATAAAGTGCACACGTGATTCGGTCATCTCGTGTGAAATCAACCGCTCACTCACTTGCACACAGTCAACACCTGATCACCATACTTATCATCGAACAATTCACGTGACAGCACACAGTAACACGTTTCCTTTTTATAGCAAGGCAATTTTTCATCTGGGTTCAACAATCTCGTGGCGATGTTGATTTGTTCGTTTGGAAGATGGGGATTGGTTCCCGCAACCGAGTGATTCCGCAGAGGGCCATTGCAACCAATGATAGTAGATCTGACTGACCGATCAAATGCGTACGAGTGTACGTGCGTGCGTGCGAATACAGCGGAAATGTGGCGTGAGAAAACGTATAACTTGGAGTGTTGATAGCGAGTTTTTGAGATTTCTCCGAATGGCGTGCAGGAAAACGATGCAAAAACTTCATGGTCTGATCAAGTAGTGGGAACGTTTCGTTCAAAGTGATGAGCAGTCCGACGTACCCGTGGGATTCGATAGGGCAGGTTGTGGGGTAGAATTTCGAAAATAAAACTTCAATACTATGTATATAATCTATCCGACATAGTGCGTGAGAAACCGATGGTTATTCTTCAATGATTGTATCATAATTAGTTATTCAAAAACAAATATCATCTTGGTTTAGCCCCGGATATTTGTTATGAACCGGGATGCAATCGTTATAATATGTTTATTCGTTTCGAATAACGGTCGTTAACCACTTGTTTATTCGCTCCGAAGACATATTGTATTGGAGATCGCTTAAGTGTTTGTCTTCTCGAGTCATTACGCTCGCCTGATATCAATCGTGAAAGATACGAGTATGTAAAGTTGCAGTCTAATGAACGATCTGAGCCAATTTGTTTTGTAACTTTTTGAATGTTTTGTGGTCTGCACCTTACTTTATGCATTTACATTAAGATTTCCCTCAATCAAAACCAGCTTAAATTTCACTCAATCAATCAATATATATATATATTTATATATACCTTGCTTAAAAGCATGGATTGCTACAAGGAAATATGTTCAGTGAAAAAATGCGTAGAAAGGAATGAAGGAAGCATTTTTTGAGTCTACCGAAATTCTTATGGATTTGTTCCGCAACTCTCGTTTTGTCAACCGAAGTGAGAGCTACAATTGTACGAGGAAGTCGCAGTAAACATAGATACGGGATAGATTTGATTGACACGGCGATGTATCAACTATCGTTTCGTCAGTGAGATTATGTTCTGCCAGCCCTCTACTTGCTTCAATGTGAGAATCACATAGAAGTTGGACGGGACTGTGGACGAGAATCGGAGAGAGAGAGAGCAGTAGAGAGTCAGAAGGACAGCAATTACAACAGCCGAACTGGAATACAGCGTCTGGAACACTTTCTCGATCAAACCTGGGACAGATAACAGAACGAAAGAAATGTTTAGGACACAAAGAACCAATTAAAGTCTAGTTTGCTCCACACTCTGTTAATCTGCGACTGGAAAAGAACTATTGCCGGGGTTTTAGAACGTAGACTTGAATGTGGGAAAAACCAACTGAAATTGGCACCTAATGTAATGCTTGGGTACTTCACAGAAGAATTGCCTTAGGTAAGGGCGAAGTAAATAACTAAGCGCTCATCAGGATGATGGAATCTTGTGGTGATAACATTATATTCCAAACACTTACATGTGGAAGCCCAAATGAGAGGAGTAGCTAAATATATCGCTCACATTCTGTAAAAAGGAGTTAAATCATCTTGACTGAATATTGCATGTTACATCAGCAGCTCATCAGTGTACTTATGAAGCTAGGTCAGAATATGAACCAATAAATTACCGCGTTTAAGTAGATGAAGAAACAATCTGCTCCCTGAAGGACACTTGTGTTATTTACCACCGACTTCGCAAATCCTTAACCGATCGCAGTCCGTTCATTTCAGTCGGACAAGGTGTCTTTTAGCCATAGAAACAGGCAAAGACGAGGAAAAATGGGAAATTTTGGAGAAATGGGCCTGTTTTGGTCTGTCAAGGTGTCAGCACATTCCCCAAAATTTGCTTTGTTATGGAACAACCAATCAGAACAACGCTAAACGAACTCAGACGATTGACAAGGACCACCAACCAATCAAGACGGTTAACAGCAATCCAGTGAACCAACCGTTTTCATCTTTTTATTTTACGTCCTGTTATTGAATTCACAAAGATAAAATTCTCAGAAAGGGGGAGTGGCCAATCAAAGGGCTACCATTCAACACACAATGGGTAAAGTCAGGCGGTGATGGTGGGATTTGAACACACATTCTAGGGGGTGATAATTTGGTGACATTACCACCGGGCCACTACCGCCGGTTATGATATATGCACTCCTAGTCCTTGCTCTTTCTTATAAATAAGCATGCTTTTTGCACAATGGATGAATTCCCAAACGCTTCCAGCTGTTTTCTGCTTCACTACATGTGTGGTTCCTATCTGGAAGGGAAAACGTTACCGGAAGACTAGTCTTTGAGAATCCAGTATTGAGAAGATCTTGTGCGGTTACAACAAGGAAAACGAATTACATGCTGATTATCGAACAAGGAAAAGACAAGAGGATTTCACAGAAACGTTTCAGGATTTGGTAATAGAATACGTTGACTGCATATTCGAAAGCGGAGAGCAAAATGGCTTAT
Source organism: Echinostoma caproni (assembly GCA_900618425.1). NCBI lineage: Eukaryota > Metazoa > Platyhelminthes > Trematoda > Plagiorchiida > Echinostomatidae > Echinostoma > Echinostoma caproni. The sequence goes on from UZAN01047036.1 coordinate 20,158, forward strand.
CTACGCCAGCAACCCTGAATTTCTCATACAGATAACTCTGGCTTACAGCTCTCTACAACTTTCTCAGATATGGATTATGTACCTATTATAGTAGAGAGATAATACACGGGTTAAAGGGACGGAGTGGGTGGTAAGTAAATTAGATAACCATTGTGTAACCGAATCCACTCGATTTATGCGGGTCACTCCTCTGATGGTTCAATTTAAATTGATACAAACACTGAGGGTGCTTATGCATAGTTTAGATAAACAATATTAATGCATACATATTACTATGCGTATTTCAATCTCTGTACTACCACCAAATTAGTCGCACGTGTTCCGCGAGCTGAGCTCCGTGCGATAGGATAACTTTCATTCACATCAGTCTACTACAGTTTAAAAGAAATAATGCTGATACTGATGATGATGATCAGTGCAAGTTAATGACCGCCATCGCGAATACTGACTAATTTGCACTTCACGGCTAGTGCTTGTACTTCTCCGATTTAATCGCACAAATCAGCTGATCACCAAACATGTACTGCACACTTATACGTCATTCATCCCGTTGAGGACGACTCCAATTACTATATTTAGGTCACAGTACAAAAAGCCTATTGATCTATTAGGCTCCACTTCTACGGGAGCCAAATGACGGAGTGTGGCATACATAAGCGGTTGTCGCGTGATTGATGAACTGCAGAATAACTATAGTCGTTGATCTGGTCATTGATTAATTTTCTGCCAGAAAAAGCGCGAGTGAGATTGAGAATCCTCAGGACAGTACACACATTGAGGTATAATAAACACAATTCGCTGTCGATATTCACCTCATGTATGCATGATCGGAGATCTACAAATAAAGAGTTGAAATGTGACGACACTATGCACCTATGGTGAAGTGACTGTGCGACCAAAACCATCACCAGCAGCACCAGTCGCGTTCTCAACCCCCACACCGTACACACTCACATAGATTTCCACCCACTACGACCAACTCTGACGCACGCTGATCGATCAAGTTGACCAATGCAATCTGTTGATGTTTGGTTTGATTTTGAA
>UZAN01047038.1:2840-14339 GCA_900618425.1 Echinostoma caproni
TTGTTCAACCTTTACAACTCACATTGAACTTAGTTCACGCGTAATTAAACTTCGGTCCCGGGAAATTAGGAAGTAATTTTCTAAATTATCCGATTTAAAAGAAATCGAATTTTCACACTACAATCAATATGATCCACCAGGTCAAATGGATAATGTTTAATACATTGAAATAGTTCATACCGCTTTTCAGTCTATTATTGTAAATGGAATAATAATAACAAGACGATTAAGATTATTAAAAAAATCCAAGGTTCATCTCTGTTAATGTACAATCAAGGTTGTAATATTTTGGTCATTACTCTCCTTAGCTGATCAAAACAGCTGCGCGAACTTTAGCTATTGAACCGTAGAAAAGACGAAAGCACACGCGGATTGCGTCAATGTGATCTCTGACAGATTTGAGTACCCGCCGATTGTGATCGCTTAGGACTTATTGCAGGGACTGAATTCCTCGGACTATTGGATCAGATTGTCGGAGTAGTTGGATTTCCTCCTATCTGATACCCGTCTATGTTTGACAGGAAAAATCATCATCAGGCTCATCAAGCTTGGTTTTCTAAAGTGAGCTGAACTAAACGACGAACAATAGGCATATAGCCAACTGATGTCAAGTGTTCCATAACGAGGCTAGTCTGATAGTCAGCTTAAATAATTGAATGAAAAATCGGACAACTTGGATCATTAAGATTCACCAATGTCAAGTAACTCATCGAAGTATTTGGAAAACCGACTAGTCTTTCGTTTCCGTTAGTTCAGTTGACATATATATGTTCACATGTGGGGGTGAAAGAATCGGCCTGAAACTTTATTCTATGTGTGAATCCGTGGCCGTAACAAGTGTACTGTCCCTCCTTATCGAGTGGAATCAATTCAACGGATTGCATGATTGCATGATTAAAAAAAACGAAAATGAAGGAATATATTGACCATATAGATCCAATCAACAATTTATTCGACAACATTGTTTACTGCGCTAAAACGCACCGTGAGATAGTTCTTTGTTTATCATCAAAATTCAATTCCATTCGGGGCAGAAATGCAATGCTTTCCGTAGAAGTGGGAAATCATGCTACAGAAATGAACAAATTCTTCGGAAAAGCACGTCTCGATCGAAAACAAATTAGAAAAAAAAATACCAGGTTCTTCAAGCAACAAACGTTGTTGTTATTTTCGCCTGTGGGACAAAACTCCCCACTTACGATAAGTAGTAACACACACACACACGTACACTGACAGACAGGAGGATGGTTCGTGAATTCAAATGCGCGCCGCAATGCACTTTAACAACAGTACAGCTCAGCTCGTGATATTCACCTGACCGCATTAATCTTACCACTTGCAGAACGTGTGTTTCGCTCAGGGCTGGGATGGATCAATCATTGTGCCCTTACCTCTGTTCGCATTACTTACATGAATAGCTCAGAATCCAAACACGCATTTTAGTCAATTATATATGCAACTGTCGAAAGCATTTTCTATATCCATTTCACCGACTATTCGGCTATTTTTTCCTCATCTCGAGTGATACGTAGTTCCAGTAGGTGGAATATTGGGGTTGGAAAACGAGTGCCTGGGACTGGACGCAGTTGGTAAACCCTGTCTGATCAATAGAACTTCTGATTTCAGAAACAGCAGTTTTTGGGGATTTTTTAAAAAACGCGAAGAGTTGAAAGAATACGTATCCATCCAACGATTGTCATCGCTTCTGAGTAAATTTGGTCACCAAACACAACCAAACCTATTAGTGGTTTTAGAATGGATATATCGTTTGAGTAATTTATCATTTGGTCTAGGAATTCCATTGAAACCTAAGTGATTCAAGGAGCTGTTTTCCAATATCCGTGCTGGGGACGAAATTGATTGAGTGAAGTTTTATCAAAAACGTTTGTAAAACGTTTCGTACTCTGTCCTCTAGAGAGAACTTTTTCAACATTTGATCTTGACGATCGACAAACAGCGGTGTACATCTGTTGCTCCATATCAGAAGTATACATCGGTTCCAGATCAATGCGGGACCGACACGCTATCTGAACAGTTGCATGGTCTACAATTGAAACTTCAGCGAAAGATTATATGGATTAAAACCTGAAAACGTTTATTCTTGTTTTACCAGTAATAATCTATTTTATTTGTTGTTGAATACGATACTACAAGCAACATTTAAAAAAGGGAGTGCACTAGAGCAGGCACTGCCTGAACCACATATATAGGATAGGGAATTGGTTGTGTGCACTCGTTTGGGTTCGAACTCACAATCTGCGGGTTGATCTGATGATGACCTCAATCGTCGGGCCACCGTCAGCAAAACCCGAAATCAGCGGCTTGCCGAAATATCAATCGGTCCGTAGAACTTGGAGTCTTCACATCTGACAATTATGTTGCGGATTGAAATAACCTTTCTCCATATCCCATGTGAACCATCGAGGGATAAGTAGTCAATCAATTGCAGTCAGCGGATGATTTGCATGCAGTATTTGATCAAATAATATTTTCTTTTAATTCAATTAGCACAGTTACTAGGAATTTTGAGTGAGTATGGAATAGATTGTCTAAGAGATCTTCCATTGACTGATAAGATAATATACACTCCTATAATCGTTTGACGATGTCGATTTTCTCATACCACAGACTTCTTTCACTTTTATTATTCGTTTCACTCCATTCGAATGTCTGTACGGAAACAACGGGAAATCATCTTGATTGAAGTGAGTACTCATCCGTGGTCGGTACTTCGACTCGACTTGAGTCGACTCGGCCCCATTGCAGTTGGTTCCGATCAGCGGTGCATTACAAACCGGTGAATAATTTATCAGAAAATGCACTGTTTATCCTCCACTTTGGGGCGCATGCTTTCGCTCTCGAACATGGATAGTATATTTGAAGACGGTCGACAGTTTCGTTAATCTGTGTGGTTTGACGCCTTACCAACGTTCCAATTTCGGGAATGAATCCTCAGTGGCATCTATTATTAGACTAAGTACTACCTAGGTAAGTCATGGCCAGCCCTGAGATACACAAGACACAGTGATATTTTTCGATAATTGATCACACTTTCGACACAACTGTGTGAATAATCCGTGAATTCGCCTGGGATCGACAAGACCAAATTGAATGCATGTAATTGATCGTCGTTGGCCGCCAACTATGTAGATCATGAGTAAGATTTTTAACTTTCAACTCTTGGTTCTTGGTTAGCGTCTAACTCGGCAAGCAAAGTTGATACACGCTGCTGCTGAGTCTAAACAAAAGTAAAACACTTATTCATTGTTTTACCCATACACTTACATGCATTTTTTCGCAGAGGTCTCTTCAGAACGTGTATTATAGTATTTGTATAACCTTTTTAAGCCTATGTTTTTCGTTTCAGTTATACACTGGTAGTTACACCAAATATAATATAGGAATAATAATAATAATAATATAGGAAACATGCGATGTGAAAAATGTCACTGAATTTCGGTTTATGTACATGAATTCTGGCGTAGATGAACGCCCACCTGTTCACCGCTCGGGCCAGATAGGCTCCAGTGAAATTGTTGTAAATGATAATACCGAAGATAAACTAACGTGCAGTCGACGAACAAGGTCATCTAGAATCTTGATGACGAAGAAAATGCAGATTGGATATGAACATTATTAAGTTCTACGATTATTGAATCAGTCGAAATCAGTAACTGATTATCAACAAGCCACTATGTTTTAAAGTCTTGTTTTTAAAGGCATTGGTGGAAGTGGACCAAATCGAATGTTCGGTTCGGAATAGTTTGATCTTCCGTATTTGAAGGTATTCGTTTCTCAGTTTACACTTTCAATATTTGAGGACCACCACAAGTTACTGCCGATGGTGTCACCAGAGTTATATGTTGGAGGTCACTGTAGACACGAAGTAACAGTTAAGGGTAGTAGAGTTCCTCGGAAATGTACAGCGGGATAGATTGAGTATATATTTTTAGCTCTTGGATGTGTTAGGTAAGAAATCTGTCGGATTCGGAATAGATTTTCAATAAAGAATTTCAATTTAAGAAAACAGGAAATTGTCTGGCATGAAATGTTATCGTTAGCTTTATTTGGATATATTCAGTGTGTCGGACCGAAAAAACACTAATCAAGGCAGAATAGATATACAGAGATAGAATAGCACTTTGAACTATAGATTTTGATGTACTCCTACCAAATTTGGTGCGTTGTACCCGGTTCTGTGGAATACCCGGAAAGTAATGGGAACAAATGGCTAGCAGTGCTAAAAGCCTTGAACTTAAAAACGAGGAATGAATGAGAAACGGAAGAATTTCTGCCATTTATCGGCACCATTGCTGTAATATACTACTCACATTGGTGAGTAGTATGGTATGAGTGCGCAGAAGGATGTGACTGGTGGTTTCTCACATCAGTCAATGATGAAGAGGAATTCCTAGAGCAAAATACTTTGTCCAAAATAATAAATGCAAATTTGCACGTCTACCATCGAATCATTCCATTAATTATCTTGCCTCTTCATGGGAATTACGATGACCTGTTCTAAATGAGGCGTTTCGTTTCTTATATGCCTATTTATCGTTATCTTTACCGTTAGTCGTCCCGGTACTGCGTTGTGGATTTATAAAATCTGTAGCTCTGAGACCCTAAAATAGGTACATTCTAGAAAGTCCATTTTTTAACCACTGCAGAAACAATGTTTAAAATATAGGTTCCTTCTCTACAGATTGATCGACAGCTTCAAACGAGTAGGGATAACACTGCTATTTCGATTGGGGCCTTGGAGAGTGTGACTATTTTGCCGTATCGGAGATACTAATGTGTAGATCAATAGGCGTATAAGACGAGTTGTCCGAAACATAAGTGTTTCAATCGTAACTTAACTCGTATTCTGATGTCACCAGATTCTGGAGGGCTGAATTTATTCAATATTCCTTTTGTAATAATAATAATAATAGATTATCACACATGTTGATTCACTTAGCTTAAATTAAAAATGACCGAACGAGCGAATCATCACATTCCTAATCGAAATATTCAAATACAGAGAGCAACCGAAAAGAAACGACCACAACGGGGGTACAGGGTATGTTTATATCGAAGCAGGGTTTGAGCCTAGAGCAAACAGGACATTCGTTCGGAATTTAGTCGCACCGACTGTTGTGGGTGCAATTACGCATCATTTTGCAAGTCCAGTTAATAATATAAAACAAAAACCAGTTTTGTGTGAGTAGTAGTCTCCTGCAACTGCAGTGCCAGGTGAACGATATCATATCCGGTGCTTATAAACGAGATTCGCAAATCCACATCTCTTTTTTTCTCAGTTGACCGAAGACAATCGTTCAGTCAGGGTGAATAAGGGGCACAGGTACTATTCCAGAAAATCAAAGGTGAAATCAGTGCTCCTTGATCTCTGAGTAACACACCGCCTTTTGATCCAGATCTCAATCAGGAACGGAATATCACTTAGTCTCTGTTCGTCAATTGGAATCGGAGGTCAAACTGATATATCGTCCCATGTCATACGCAACATTTACGGGTGAAGTAGAATACCGAAGTTCAATTCACTTTACTTTTCTGTGTTTACTGTAGCTTCTGTCTTGAAACACTGCACATCAGTGGAGTGTGCCACGTTGACGAGTGGGGCAGACGCATTTGCCAGTTGGTTTTCAATTTCATCGATCCGTGTTTTCGATTTCTCGCTACAATCAAGTGGTCCCACGTTGATGCGATTTGGTGGGTGGAGGGTGGTTTGAATACCAGTAGCCAACCGAAAGCAAAGCTTCGCATGATCGAGCATGTGATCGGAGCCACCTCTGTTGCCGGCTTCGGCACCGCGAAACGATCTACAATCTTCTACTGATGAGATCCAGCGAGACCGCATCAGTATATAATCGATCTGGTGGACTGTTATGCCGTTGTTAGAAGAAGACGTTTCCTGTATGAATGCACGTCCATCACATTTGACAAAGAGACAGTGTCGTTCTACGGATGCACTCATAACAACCCATCATCTCTGCAAAGGTACTTACACACACCGACAGTATCGGTAATAAAACACACATTAACGTGTGTGCCTGAGGCACGTGTGATTTATTCCCACAATTTTCCGGAGGAATAAGTAAGGTAAAAACAACAACCCCCGACGGAGATGAGCCAACTCACATCAGAAATTTCACTTTTATGTGACACATTGCATAATATGTTGAGTAGCTCGATATGGGGCTAGGTGTGCTTTTTTGATTGGGAGACGCTAAATGGAACCAGAAAACGCATTACAATTGTTTGAAACTTCAGATTTACCTTACCGTCTCTGATGGGAACAACCGAACTGAGCCCCTTATCCCTTAAGTCACCATACAAGAATAATTATTAGGCTTTAGATCGATGAATTGATGCAGCGGACTATGCAAAAACTCGCACTTCCTGGAAAATTCCTGAGACCCAATGATGACCGAACAATGGTGTGTGCGCAGATAATCAGCTGAGATTGTGCCCAAGATCATCATAAATACCTCGTTTAAAAACCTCTCACGCCGGTCCGTATAAAACTAAGAACACTGATCAGGGACTTGCAGAGTAGGACGTAGACAGCTTCGCGTAGGCAAATACACAGATACATGCGCATAATGTGTTTACGATTATTTGAACTCACACAGGCCAAGAAGAAATCGCACAAGAGATGGAATCTTTTGTGGTACGAAGAGCTTATACAGTAAAGGCGAACTGACTCTGCCTCTTGCTGCACTGATGTGCATTGAGTTGGTTAACAACGGCAGAGGAAGTAAAGATGGACAATCTCTTCTACGCTTGTTCGAATCCCCATCAAACAGTGCACACGCAGTGTTGATGATCCTGGACTGAGACTGTCACAAGCAAAACAAATCCCCTAAACTGATAGACGAGTGATTTGGATGATAAATTTTAACCAAAAATAGGAATTTGAAACATACCACAGGGATTTCGGTTCAGCAAAAAAAGCATGCGAATACCAATTGAAGCGGAACTCGTGTAACACCGTGATTTTCATTACATTTTCCCTCCTAACGCTTAGTTTTTCCAGCTTCATCGACGGGAGTGAATATGATATTGCCCCGCATCAGACGCAACATATACGCAAGAATATTCACCTATGTCTTTGTTTCGGTTATTTGAAAATCAATAAAATGTACGATTTCTCGACTTTGACGACGGTTGCTGGTGCATCAGTTGTAAAATAACAAAGCTACAGTGAAAAAGCAACTAAATATATTTATTTATACTTTCATCTGGTCCATAGTTGCTCCTCTCCATTTTCCGGCACTGGAGGCAGTCACTTTAGCACGGAGTCTACCAATTTGATTATCCAACAGAATTTTTCAGTTTCCTCTAATACACACCGCACTCTAACCACTGACGAGCCAGCCAACTTCCTGTCGCAGGAAAAGGTCTTAGATTACATTTAAATCACATCTGGTGAGTGATCATTTAATGAATTTAACATCGCTCTTCATCCATCCATAAACTGCATAGATGTGAAAAAAATCATATTTAATGAGATCTAACCGTTTTCTACTACCAACCCCAAATGAGATATACTAACCCCCAAACGTGAAAAATATGACTTCCGTGAATGCCTTTTGGGAGTAAAAGTTATCAAAAACCTTCCTTATCATATCAGGTGACCTCAGCTATATTTCAAATTGAGCCATTTATTCCAAACGGAGGTGGGAGGATAGAACGGCTAATCAGCCGAAATTATTCTCTATATTGGTTGCGGGGAACTTTCTTCAATGCGACCAAATTCAACTATTGTCTTGCTTCGATCTGATCGGGCTTCTTCCCCTTAGTTTATGTCTTGATGGAGAAATTCCGTTGATTGCGAAACAAATTGAGTCTATGTTCACATCAAAGCACTTGCACTGGTCAAGACTTGAGTAATCGGGTTTAGGTGCCTCTCGGTTTCAATTATATGCCAAAATCTCTAAGATGTTTGGGCATGAAGACACTACAAGATATTTACTCAATGAGCCACACACCTCAAGGTCAACTTGCATGTTTCTTGGGATGTATTTTCCGCATTAGAAATAATGAATGCGTGGGTGATAGCCAAATAACTTATCAATTTATTAAAGCTAGAATATTTTCGATAGTTAGCTCATTTACCATACACTGAATCAAACAAGATAGGTAATTTAGAACAAGTGTGGTCCGCTTAATAATCACTCTAATGGAGAGGGAATAATACACTAGGAGGAATGAATTTTCAGGATGCTTTGCATAAAATACTCTCCAAATGTGAACCGTAACTTTCGAACTAATACAAATTTTATCGCGACACTGCAGATCGAACAAATTCAAACGATGATGGAAGATGACTAAGAACATAAAAGTTGGAGATAAAGTCAGGAATAAATACACTTTACCATAGCCTCCAATAAATAAGTATGACATTGCAAACATAAATGGATTTCCAAAACGAAAGTGAAGTTGCACGAGTCTGGTTAACACCTGTACATACACAACCTTGAGTACCCAATTGCTGCCAACCGAAAGGTTCAGGGGCCGGAAAAAAAGAGACCATGGATATTGATCAGCATGAGGCTTTATAGCTCAACTGATATGATACACTTGGATTCAATCCAAATACAACGGTTATCCGAAGCCGTAACCGAATTCCGCGTGAACCAATACTAGAGTGGAATGCTGTTAAACTGCATAAGCTTTCACAATCGGCCTCCCATGGGTCTCCCCAACCTGATTGAGGTTCGGTATGCTTCTGTATAGACGCGATAATTGTGAACTACTCAACTGAAATCCACCCAACCAGAAGCACACTAAAATACGAGTCAGATGGTAGCCTCTTTCTAACACGGAACAATCGGTTGCAAATGGAAGTGGTTAACTTAACACTAGTAAAACACAATCAATGTGAAAAAAGCTAAACCAGTTACAGATGTCAAAAGCACAACTGTTTGCTTCTGTGCTACCACTGACCCATAACAACACACATACAAACGGGATAGATTCATTCCTGAATGAACCAGGTGGTCAACAAAACTTTGACACTCAGCCGACAGCGATCACAGAACCTCGAGAGAGAGAAACAATGTAACAAAAGGCTATCGGTGGTTGACGCGCGCCTATCCCAATTGTGCTTCGTTCTATCGGTCTGCGTCAGCCCACTCGCCTGCGCTCTAATCTGGCCTCTCGGGCTATATCTGTCCGTATTATTCCGGATCACTCACGCTGGTTGTACATCGTTTTTCGACATGCAATCTCATACCCCGTGCCGCAATTCTCTCGCAGAAACGATACGCCTACGTTCTGACACGTTTACACCCCTCGTCGATCGCGCATATGGACACCATTCGTCTCTGAATCGACTAACGCGCCATCCGGTCATTGTATGATTAGACTAGTTCGCTCTACACTTTCAAATACAACCAAAATTGTGAATGCATCACTTGTGCCCGTTTTCATCAACGACCACGGTGTTCTCCTTCTATGCACGTATTCAACTTAGCTTCGATCTCTCGAGTTGTGTCATACTAATTCAGAACAGAACATTAAAACACTTCAGTTCTTTTAGGCAAGTAGATCTTGTTAGTCTAGGATGGCAAAGAAATTGAGAAAATGCACGAACTCCACTGAATACGACACAGCCATAGCACTGTCCCTAACTGTAAGGTACGATCATCCCGAGGTCTCCATCCAGGGAGTCTAACAAAACCTATGTGACCCAGTGGCATAGGTTTTCATACGCTCATGTCCGGTCTTAGCTTGACCACCCTCGAATTTCTTCCACCCACTACCTGCCTCGGCGAACATCGCTCGCCGTTGCAACCTATTCTACGACATGCGTAACATATGCCCCAACCAACGTAATCTTTGGACGTCGAGCAATTGCTTCGGTGGACGACCGCGGTTACCCAAAACTCTCCACCTAACTTCAGCATTGCTCGTCCGATTGCCCCACCGGATTCGTGCAATGCTGCGCAGAGAGCGGTGTTCAAACACCGATAGTCTACCTTTATCCTGTTTTCTTAATGGCCAAGTTTCTCCGCTGCATAGCAGAACGGACCGAAGTGCCGCAGCATAAACTCGACTCTTCACAGACAGCCGAATGTCGCGACGAAGCCACAGATGTCTCAAATTGGCAACTGCCGATTGAGCCTTCGGCATGTGAGCTGACACTTCATACGTGATGCATCCATCGGATGAGATGTAGTTGCCCGAATAACAACTCATCCACTTGCTCTATTAATTCTCTAACTAGAATGAGGCGGAGTGCTGAACCAACCCAGTCTTGTAGTAATAGTTTACTTTTTGAAGGTGCTAACGCATACCGAACATGGCTACACTAGCACTCAAACTATCCAGAAAAGCTTGCAGCTTAAATGAGTCTTCACTCAACAGCACAATGTCGTCTGCATACTCTAGATCAGACAGTCTGCCACCTGGGAGTAAGTCGATGCCACTATCACATCTATAAAAAATTTAAATAGAAAAGGAGAGGGAAACCCTGACGAACACCATTTTCCGTGGTGAACTCGGGCACAAAAGTGCCTTAAGCTCGTACTCGGCTTCGGCTATGAGTATAAAGGGATTTCGAGCACATCCTTCAAGGAGAGGAAGCGCCAGAGTTTAGGGCGGTCGAAAGCCGTTTTCAGATCGAGAAAAACAGAGATGGTGGGTCTACGAAAAGAATATCCGTGCTCGAGTTTGACGAAGAGTGAACCTGTGGTCGATACAAGCTAGATCAGGTCATTTCATCAGCAACTACTGATGAAATGTTCGATCGCGGAGCTCGATGGAAATTGGCTGAACAGGACGATCAATAGTGCTGATAGATTCCGACAAAGGAATAACACCCGACAAGCAGTGTAGTGTAATGCTCAAGTTCTTTAACTTGTTAAATCCTCTTTCCCTGCATGATTCAGTGCATTTAAGCCCCGAATCAATCAGTTCAATGGGAGAGAAATTCCTTCTTTCAAAGAAATGTTGATTCATATAATAGTTGAATCGCGACAAATACAAGTTCACAATCAGAGATTGTCATGATTGGTGGGTCTAACGGAATGGGCACAGATTCGCAGATCTATGTCACTTCCAATCAAAGAAGGAATTGGGGTTTTCGTGATCTTGAGAGATAGAAAGCCAAAAGAATGCACCAGTTTGTTTCACATGATTTCAACCGATAACCTATCTTTTTTGTGTACGCCCGCTTCATACTTTGGCTGAACGCGAACGATTCGCATATACCGTAAAAAGGATAATTTTATGGTTACAGTTTTATCACTAAAACGGTGAATGTGCGCGCATACCCAACACGAGTGTTTACACGCGCAAGTCAAGAGGTACAGTATGTCATCAAACTGGACGCATTTTGTTTCGGATAACAAGTAACAAGGTAATTGAGGTGGTATGGCAAAATAAGCAAGGTGGTGTGCGAAAAATGAACGCCAGAGAGGAAAATGAAGTTTAAGGGATCAGGAACTCAGGGTGGATTGAGCACAAAATAACAACAGTCGCCTAGTGAAA
>UZAN01047041.1:8389-22048 GCA_900618425.1 Echinostoma caproni
ACCCATCCGGTGGGACCGAAAGACAGTGGCCTAAACTAAGAACTTAGTCCACACACGAGAACGTATTCATGATGCGATCGGTATGTGTACAAAAGCACACCCAAGACACGTCCACATAAACACTGAACCGATTGAATCTCAGATCGCAGCCAACTTGGACTACCGGTATTGCACTGTGATAGGCTGTCGAACTAACACCGATCACCCTGAACACGATCGATACGTCCACAGAAAGAAAACGGGCACTTAAACACTGGTCACTGTTTCCACTCATTTCAGTAAGATTGCTGATATTATTCCAGGTTGCGTTGCAAATATTCACAAGAATTCTTGCTATTCAAACAGTCAGTGGAGTACCACCATTGATATAAATACCGTATGAATCCGTTTATACGTTTTTGGGAAATGGAGACGCAATTCATAGGAAAAACCATAAAATGCGGTGGCTGCATCAGCCACGAAATGAAAAAGACCGTAATCCGAATTTCCCAGCCAAAGTCAAGTCCTTCTGAGATTCAGCTACAAACATAACGTAAGCAATTTGTATCAATCGTTGTGGCTCGTGAGTTACCAAAGGCCATTAGGGTTAGCTAAACCCATGTTCTGACGAATTCATCCCGGAGTTACGCTCTATATTTTATTGCATAGCACAACTGTTTAGAGGAAGAACCAGAAATCCTACGATCAAACAGCAGACCATGGAAACACCAGGTAGCAGCATGTCTCATCGTCCACCCAATTGACTGAATTACCATCAAGCTGCAGCCCTCACTAACGTTGTCTGGAGCGATGTGCAGCCAAACAGTCACACCACATATTTAAGGGGAATTGTTTTACATTTGTGTAAGCAGGCCAATATCTAGCGTTCACACAATGGTCATAGAAAGTAGGGGCTTTAAGTCAACTAGGCATGATTAACTTCATTGCCTAATATCGAAATCAATGACAGAACCGAGGATCGACGGTGCAGAAATAAGCCAAAATTACGGTGTTGGAGGAAGTATCATATGGCAAAGCGTAAGCGACAACTGCCAATGAGGGGACGGTAGGAGGCAAAAACAACTAGAACAAGCAACCAAAAGGATTAAGAACCCAGAAACGAGGAAAGAGCGATTTCTTGGTGCACAATGACCGAAATGGATTGAAACGCGAAAAGGAATAAATTGCACGAAAAGCGATTTGTGAAAGATGGTCTAGGTGGAAATTAGTTCTGGAACAGTTGCTTGGTAAAACTATGATAATCATATGCATCCGGAATAGGTTGTCCACTTTTCGTGTAATAGGGTGGCATCACGCGGCAACAGTACTCCGCTTGCTCTTTTGATAGATTCTGAAGAACAAAAAATAAATTCAGTGAGTAAACACCGCGTAGCAAAAATGTACAAGTGACTTTTACGAGTGAGTCACCAGAAACAATGGAACTGAGAAAATAAGGTCAAGGGTGGCAGCTAATTAACTGAATACCAATGCGGCCCGGACGATTTGGACGGGAGGGGTAGAAGTATGCGAAGATTTTCGCATAGTACCTGTGCCTTGCAACTACACAATTCAGTAGTGAAAACTTCGTGTTGATTATCAATAACAATGAATTGTAAACAGAAATAAACCGACTAATTCTACTTACGCCCGTTGATAATATCTCAGTTCAGTTCAGTTCTTACAACCATTAACCATGCACTGTCGTGCACCGGGTTGGGTTGCCCATTTGGATAAAACAGCAGAATGATGATTAGAATGTTGAGAGCAGATTCAAACGGAAGATAGCACATTCTCATAGACTGAAGCTACAAGAATAATGAGTAGATGCATAAGCGCCATTGTTTGCGACACCCAGCCATATCACTGTGTTTCTAACAACCGGTGACAATGATCTCTGGGTCCCCAGCCAGGGAACCTAATGGGACCTAAGCGAACCAGTCTTCTGGTCAGAGTTTTCAAACTCTCATGCCAGGTCTTAGCTTGACCGCCCTTTATTTTTTGCCAACCGCTACCTGCCTCGCCAAGCATCGCTCGACATGGCAACCCATCTGGTGACATGCGTAGCACATGTCCCAACCAGCGTAATCGAACCAACGTAACTACCTGTTCCAGTGGACGACCGCGATTACCTAAAACTCTACGCCTAAACTCAGCGTTGCTAGTCCACCATCACCCACCAGACTTGTGCAATACTGCGCAGACAGCGGTGTTCGAACATCGACAGTCTATTTTTATCCCGTTCCCGTAATGGCCAAGTCTCTGCGCTGTAAGGCCGAACTGCTGCAGCATATACTCGACCCTTCACAGACAACCGGATGTCGCGACGGTTGTTTGTGAAGGGTAGAATTTGCATAGCACTGCGCTAGACACAATATTCCGAAAAAATAGTTCTATTTTATAGGCACAAGTGAATCTCGTTATCGGACATCGGCTTTGGAGTTGCAAATGTATTTATGTATTTACTTCCTAACCGGTTTTGAATCCACCAAGAAAGTTCTGCTAAGGGCTGGGCAACCTAGCCCTATTCCACCCATAAGCAAGTAACAGATCTTCGTTCTATAAACATTATTGTACCTAAAATTTGTTTGGCACACTGTCTGGACTGTCTGGAAAACTGCCAGGCTGTCCAGGCCAAAGCAGGTGCTCAACATAAGGTTAGTCGTAGCCTCGATGACGCACCCACCAAGCACAGTTACTTATCGATCACCTGATCGCGACATCACGGTGGGGTAATACCTGTTCATTCACAAATAAAATTACATTCATCCTTGAAGTACCCCTCTTGCTCATTTATTGAATCCATGTGCTGGTGAATCAATCATATATATAATAACACATCCCAGAACCAGAAACAATTGGAATAGCATCATCCATGAATACTACATCGACGAACTCTCGCGAAGAGTTCATTTTTAATCTTTGCTCCCTATCCCTACGCAACGGTGCCTGGAAGTGATGTTTCCTCCTGCCACTGTAACTGAGTTTAGAAACGCAATAAAAAGCAACAGAACACTCAGTGCACGCAAAAGTGCATGCTTGATGGGTTAGTGTAATACGACAGCGGCTATCAGAAATACCATACGCAAATGGAACCTACCGCGTACAACTGTTCCTTGGTGATGTATTCCTTGCCTTCCTTGAGGTGTTCCTTGCCGTCTTTTGTCAAGGCACGGAAGGCTTCTTCGACTTCATCGCGAGATTGGACGTTTTCTGTCTCACGACTGATCATGAACGCCATGAACTCCTGAAGTGTGACTACACCATCTCTGTTAGGATCCACCACATTGAGGATTGCCTCAAACTCTTCGTCTACTTGACCTTCGCCGACTTCATGAAGATCATGTCCAAGTGCACGAAGGCAAGACTTGAACTCCCGGTGATCCAGACGACCGGATTTATCTTTATCGAAATGTTTGAACATCATGGAGAATTCCCGTAGTGCTTCCTCGCTCACTCCACTAACGTTTCGGGCTTGAATTTGTTGTTCTAAGTTGTGTTGCATACGCATTGCCAGTTGATTTAGCTGATCCCAGGCTTGACTGAGACCCACCTGGAACGAAACGATGTCAACCACCGGTTTAATGCTTACTACTAATTGTGTATTATTTTACAAGGAAACACTATTATGGAATACTCGGTGAGAAGTAATGAAAATCAAATCATGTTTAGTCAAGAAAAACGTACCGTGCTGTGTTCTGTATAACGATTATCTAGAATGAGGCGCTCTTTAAGACGAGCACCAAGTTCTTCGATTTCACGCAAATCTTTTTTGTGCGCGTTGACTTCGTTCGCCTTTTCACGGGTGGCTTCCAGCTGCTCCTCCAGCGTGCCGCTGGCTTCCATCATAGAAGTCCGCACATTCTGAGAAATAGTGGAAATAAACCGAGTACGTTGATGATTAAAGCCGGAATTTGCAAATCACCAATAAATGAATCAGCGCTTGAATAACATCTAGTGTATTGCAGTTACATTCGAATTTTCGAGTGTCCCGAAAAACAATTGGGTGAACCGCCACAGTTTACACGACATTAATGTGACTCATAAGGATCAAAAGCAGAGTACCATGTTCAAGCACAAAAATAAAATGCTTCAATGCTCACGAACCGCAATCGTGAATAAGAAACAACAGTTGTAAACGATAGTCAGAACAAATTGCAAACATATTAGAATAACAAAAACCTTAAAGGTGCAACTTACAGTGAGCCACTGGTGGAAGGCATTTGCTACTTGAGCGAACTCCTGGCGTAATTGATCGTTTTGTTCTTGACGCAAGGTTTCGTTGCGCAGTTCAGCATCGCGTTCCGCGATTATCTTTTGCAAGTTGCGCCACGTGTCGATCAATGCTTCCATTGTGAACCAAGTGTAGGGGTTCATACCAACCTGCAAAACAAATTTGTATGTGGATCGACGGAGGATAGGAACGGAACCTCATTAGAAGCACTGATTAACCTGTAAGTTGCACCAGTGCCGGCGAATGCGGATGTGTAAAAATGAGGATTCGTCCTATAGCTTTACTATATAGTTGTCTAGACGGCTAATAGAGGAATACAAAAATGAACTAAGCATTGATAATTTAATACACTCAATGTGTAACTGATTCTATAGATATCTATTATGCTGTTTAAATCTAGAAGAAAACTTATGAGCTTAAAAAGACAAATAATGCAATAATGCAGTATAAAAGATCTAATTTCCAATAAAATACCAAACCCTAAGAAAAGAAGGCTGAAGTAGTCCCTCCCACCTCCGAGGGTAATTTACCACTATAAACGATTCTCGAATGAAAACAAAAACAGTAGACAAAACTTATTACCGACAAATAAACGGGACCGATTCTCTGGCTGCTTTCGCCTACGACTGAGCACCTCGCAGAGGTGAAATTTTTCGTTCATGAAGGATTAGGGTTTTATGATGAACGTGGATAAAGATAATTCGTTGGCAGCAAGCATGTATTTCTCACAAAGTAATCGAAGTGTATTTTACATTGCTTAGAAGAGAAAGATAAGACTTACGCCATAATTCTTGATTTCGTGGTCCAATTGTGCCAATTGTTGGAAATCTACTTCAGCTGCCTTCAAAGACAGCTTGAATTGATTTTGTGCTTCAGACAGTGCTCGCACCTCGTCAAGAGAATTGCAACGGACTGGATCCGTCAAATCCTCTTCGGCATTTTCGAACCACGAGTTGAACATGGATGCACGCTTAGCAAAAGTCAGGTATAACTCCTCAACTTTTTTATATTGTTCTTGCAATTGCAAAAGATCAGTTTTGCGTCGTTCGGAATCACGTCGCAAGCGTTCCCACCGATCCATTAGCGTGTTGAATCTGGAGAAAATCAAAAACACATCTCAGCATGCGAAATTGCTATACAGGACGATCAAAAACGATCAGTTTGGCGAATTAAACAATGTTTACAACGTAACGAGTACACGAAAATCAATCAGCAACTGCGAGAGCTGATAATGCACCCCATTATTCTGTGACGTTCCAGTTATTAGTTCCTCGCTATTCAAATCGAGCACCATACTTTACAGTGATCAGCCGGTATGGTGAGCCAAAGGCTTCGATGGAATGAAAATCAAACTGACAATATGGATCACGTAAACAAACAATGTGGCAAGCACATGTTCTAGTTGGCTACCTACCGTTGTTTGATTGCAGGAGTCTGAGCGTGATTGGCATTGACCAGTTGATCATGAAGCGCAGTAATCGTCTGAATGCCTTCAGCTTGGAAAGATTCCAGTGCAGTATCAAAAGTTTCATGTTTGGTCAGTAGAGTTTGGACACTGCTGAGGTCACGAGCATAGTCTTCGCTTCGCACTTGTGTTTCTCTATCAGCAATCCACGATTCAACTACGTCTGTTTTCCACATGAACTGCAAAAATGCTGAATTGTCGGTAAGATTGGACTTCCGACGTTGTGCGGCGTGCTTCAGTGTTTCTAGTTTCTCCCGTAAACCCTCGCGACGTTGGTCTATGGCCGCACGATTATGATTATCCGCTTGTATGAGTTCACCACCCAAAACACATAATTCTTCGCACTTATCATCGTGAATCTGAAAGAAATGTTTAGCAACACGTTAGTAATGAATTTCAAGGCATATAAAATTATAGAGATGATAGACACATACTTTAAGGTCGGTTTCAAAAGCCTCGTGCTTCTTTTGCAAACCCTGAACAGCAGCCAAAGTATCGCCGTAATCTTCACTGCTCAACAAGTGTTGCTTTTCTAAGATCCATGCTTCCTCTTCCTCAACACTGTCCAAAAAGTCTTGGTACGCCAGTGATTCCTCCAATTTCTGACGTCGTAAAGCGGTTAAGGCTTGAAGTTCTTCCCACGCAGATTGCAAATGCTGTGAAAGGGACGAAGCATAAAGAATGTTGATACAGAATTGATTTTCACGAGCCCAATGGGTTACCGACATCAACAATGAAACGTGCCCGATTGTCATACACACTACAAGGTACTACATCCGACCAATACATCAATCATGGTCACTCGGTCGTCTACTTATTCAAACGATTAATACCTGAAATGTTGAAGTAAACAACACCAAGTAGTAATTACGCGAAATTCAGAACACCAATCAATCGATTATTATGCAAGATCTTCAGTGAACCACACTGAGAACAAATGAAAACAGGGTTAGTATTAACTAGATTATGGACGAAATCGCAGCAATGGGTACAAACCAATGAGAAAATGAGGAATCTTCTGCCACAGTTGACAAAACATTTATACTCCGGACACTTGAGGCACGGGCGTAGCATTTATGAAAAGGAACTGCCTGAGCAGCCTCTGCTAGGGTTAGCACTACTGTACTCAAGCACACCTTTTCCGAATGAGCAAGGCAAGGCGCGGTCACTGTTTAACGATCGCGCGAGTTGACAATTCCTTTGTTTGCCAAATAGTTAAACCCTGACAGTTTAACCGAAAACACCGACAAGTTATTAGTACCAAACATTTGGAAAAGTCTTAGGAAAGATTGTGAAAACCGGTAGGCTAAAATGACTAGTGAAATGGAGGTAGCTTCTGCAACAGGGAAGTGAGACTGTTTCACCTGATACGCAGCACCAGAAGTCATCGCATACCGGGCAGTGAGACCACCTGCGATAAGAATGACAGGGTATCCAGAATAAGGAACGACTTGACCCATGGGTAGAGTATTTGTTCGAACAGTTCAATTTGATTAGTTTAGTTCCGATAATCATAGGTGTTGACTTCTACGATACTTCGCCGCCTGACACCCTTAAGAGAGATGAATACCCGCCAACATCAAGCCGGATTCCGACCAGGTCGCGGTTGGATCGACCAATCATCACTTTGCGTCAAGTCCTCCAATTGCGTCGCACGTATCGTCGGCCAATAATCGCAGTGTTCCTTGACCTAAAAGAAGCCTTCGATTCGACTGTGAAGCTCTTTTGGGATCGCTTCTTCGCAAAGGAATGCTGCGGAAGTATGTAAACCTATTGCGGTCGCTGTACCTGCATACTTCTGGTAGCGAAGGGTCTACGGTGGGGTAAGTAAATCGTTCGAAACCAGGAGCAGTGTTCACCAAGGGCGCCCTATTTCGCCATTCCTGTACAATCGTGTGCTTCAACACCCGATTTGTGAACATTGTGAGCTTGGCAGCGATAAGTGAAGTTCGCCTCACTGCATCTCGCTGTACGATGGTTGATGGTGATGAATATTTGGACAACTGTCAAACAAGAAATCAGATTGATTGCTGAGGTTAAAGTCAACAGATGCTAGACATACCGCCATTCTTTGTCGCACGACCTCTGGATCAGTCAACAGAGTTCCCACAGTCAGCTCCTCGCCCTGTTCCAAGACCTGTTTTATGGCAGGTGCGTGTGCAGACACCTCCGCCTCAATACGCTGGTGCTTTTTATGTAAGTTGCGCACTCCAATCAGATCACGACCGTAGTCCTCGGAACTAACGATTATTTTCTTCTCGCGAATCCACGTCTCCTCATCATCCATATTTCGGTAAAAGTCATGAAGTCGTTTGGCTTTTCCAAGGGTTACTGCTCGGTTTTCCGACTGCGCCCGAATCTAAAAAGAACAAACGGACGTGTTGAAATTTGATAAGTACGTTTATTGTACGCCTATTTTCGTGAACACGTACGAATGAATCTGTAAGCAGCGCTGAATACTTTGTCGGAAATACCCAGTTAATGGAATGAGGTAGAGAAAACGTATAACCACAATGAAACGGTAGGACTACCTTCTCATATCGCTCATTGATCATCTTCTTCCGTTCGAGGATCGTTTCGGCATCACCAGCGCCCGAACGAATAAATTCGTCAGCCCGGGCATCTAGCTCCTTAATGCGATCTTCGTGCGCTTGGATGTCTGTGACAATGACCTGTGAATGGATTCGAACAGAATTGTTGACGGACGGATGAAATTGATATTTGAGTCGCCTCCAAACAAAATAGCAACATCAAAAGATGGCCGATTCCATTCACTTCATTATAACTGTATTACAGAAGCTAGATAAGTCTCACGGAAAAAATGAAAAGTGAACAATACAACAGGAAACAGAGTGGTAGTTGACAGTAACTAAGCATGATTAAAATATTACCTGATGTTTTGACAGCAAACTGTCGACAGACGCCGAATCTTTCCCGTAATCTGGACTAGCCAGAGAGGTTTCCATTTCACCGAGCCAAAACTCAATATCTTTAATTCCTGCATCGTACTGAGCTTGACGGTTGGCCTCTTGTAACTTCTCCGATTTCTCTTTTGAGCGGTTAACCAGATGATCCCATTGGTCAGCTAGTTTTTCAATACGTTCTTGTACAATATTTTCCTGGCCTTTGCATTGCTCTGAAACGTAGGAACCTTCATATTAGCTGACACGAACAAAAAGCCGATGAATCACATCATATGAAGTGAAGATAGGAAACAATCAGAAGAAAATATCAAGCGAAAGCAAAATAGTTATCGTTAGAGCACTGGTTTTACCCGATAATAATGAACAAAGAAAAGCAGAATCGAAACAAAGAACATTGTTGTGAACGTTATAGTGTTAATAACACAATGATGTCGGTAAAGAATTACATTCGTTGACGTTTCGGTTACCTTTCTCAAGGCAGGTTTTACAACCAAATTTGTTGGGTTATCTGTAATTGTATGTTTTCCACGCAGTTCTTTTTATCCCTATTCTACCCCTTTCCTATCATTGTTATTCTTGTGTTAGCATTTATATATTACAATTACCTTGTTTGCATCACCGGGTGACGTTTGGATAGACAACTCTTTCAGAGCCAGTCCACTGAAGAATCACTGCTATGATTCAACGTTCTTTTAAGTGGGTTAGATGCTACTAACTGCAACACGCGTGACTTGATAGTCTTTCTAGAATATTTCATAATAAGTTTGGATAGACTCTAAAAGAGCTGTCTATCCAAACGTCACCCGGTGATGCAAACAAGGTAGTTGTGTCCAAAATATACTTCCTGGGTACAAGTATATGAATGAGCTGACAAAAGATTACCGGGTACGCATGCCTAAAGAGCGGCAAGGACCACGAAACCGGTCGTGTGCTATCAGGGAAATTTTGTCCAGTCAATCACGTACTACTTATCATGAAACATATATATATATATATATCATAGGAATAAGAATAAAGTAGTACAGAGTCGCTCACCATTTGCTATCAGGCGTTGACCTGCTCCGATAATACCCTGTAGGCGCTCGGCATTTGCAGCCAACTCCGCTTCGAAAGCTTGGTGTTTTTGGTGTTTTGCTTGAACATTGATTTTGGGGTCTTTGTATGATTCATCCATGGTCATTTGCATCTTCTTAGTAATCCAAAGCTCCATTTCATCTGCATCTCTGATGAATGCCTGGAATGTTTGTACGTCCCTTAGTTTGCTGCGGTTCTCAATCATAGCATCTTTGAGATGACTCCAGCGATCGAGAACGTCTGTGAGCTTGGCGCGGATCGCATCGGAGTCATAATGGTCAGTCTCCAATAGTTTATTAGCACCGGTAGTCAACGACTGAATTTTAGCCTCTTGCAGGTTGATGGCGCGATTGAAATCCTCATGTTTCTTGATAAGCGCATCAACTTTGTTTCCATCAACATCGTCCCCAGCGAGAGATGTCTCCCGGATAGCCATCCAGTCTTCAGCCTGCTCGCAGTCTCGAAGGAATAACTGTTCCTCTAAACATTGTTCCAGCGTTTTCTGACGGTTAAGCCAATCACTAAAAGAAATCACAGCATTTGGTGGATTACATAACTAAGTCAAGACCATGGACAGATGAGGTGGCAGGGACATGACATGCATTAGTACACATAAGACTCTGTGTGCAGCTACTGTGAAATTGAACCTTCAAGTCATGAAATTATCCAGGTAAAGGGAATAAGGACAAGTAGCTTACTCATTCAGGGCTCTGCGAGCCTCAGTAATGCGCTGCAAGTTCTCCTGCACTTGTTCACCAGCATAATGACCATGGTCGAGGAGTTCTTTGCCGAAGGCCTCCAGGTTGTCAAACGCAGGTCCACGTGTATCTATCTCCGTACGATAATCCTAGTGTTGAAATTTGGATATTAA
This sequence comes from Echinostoma caproni, assembly GCA_900618425.1. NCBI lineage: Eukaryota > Metazoa > Platyhelminthes > Trematoda > Plagiorchiida > Echinostomatidae > Echinostoma > Echinostoma caproni. The sequence continues at coordinate 18,934 of UZAN01047041.1, forward strand.
CATGTTATGAAATAATCTCTATCGAACCTTGATACAAGAAAGTTGGCTATTGGGAAAATTACGATTGGTACTGAGTTAATGAATGACCTACCGCTGGGAGGTGATATATTTCGGGGTAGCCAAAAGAGAAACCAAGTCAGTTATCCTGCCAATTGATGAACGTCGCTTATTCGCTTCAGAAAAAAGGTGGATTACCCACGGGTTTATCTATTAACTCACGCTCCTTTTGGATAAGTTGTGGGTCAATCCTACACCCGTTTGATCTACTGCAGTGGACAACACCTCAACTGTATATGGTGGTTGTGTAACCCTCACGCTTTAGACATTGTTTTATCTAATTGTTTACTGAGTGGGGCAAAATATCCCCAGAAACCGCTAATCCGGTCGGCACGTCCCAAGATGAGCGATCAAACAGGCTATACATTGCGCCAGTTGGTTGCGCTTTCTCCCTCTGCGAAAATGTATTTGTCGACAAGATGGAAGAACTGGAGTGTCTTTTTAATTGCTTAGTAAACACTTAAGGCTGAATCCACGAACGAAAGTTAAATAAACAAGGATACAGCGTTTGATAGAGAAACGACAAGCAATCGCCATCCACGTGAAGTTGTGATTACACGTTATAACTAGTCAGTCAATGGAGCACCGAAATCAACTCGTTTTTATAAAGAAAACAATGACCTCAAAAGAGGAAAACCGTACAAAACTCACACGATGTCTTTCCAATAAAGCTTCAGCACCGGTTACATCTTTTGCAAGCTCGTCTGAAGCGACCAATGAATCCATCGTATTGATCCATGACTGAAGATCTCTAAAGGAATACGGAAAGTGCTGAAGTCAGTTTCAGTTTGTAAGACCATTAAACATGCACTTTGGAGTGCCGATTTTGGCTGCTATCTTATGATAGCCCATCTGAATGAAGGAGTAAAAGGAATACTGCAAAGTTCAAATCTGTCACAATTAAAATGGAGAATTCATGAAGAGTACGGTTGCAGCAACACTGAGCAGACACACGAGCGCCATTGTTTAAGACAATCCACCACATTACTATTTATCCAACTAGAAATCAGGGTCTCCATCCGAAAAGCCTAACATGAACCACGTGAGCAACTCCTCAGGTCGGGATTTTCATACCGTCATGCTGGGTCTTAGTTCAATCATTCTGGACCTTCGTCCACCCATTACTTGCATCAGCAACCACCACGGGCCGTAGCCACCCTATTTGATGACGTGAGTAACACATGCTTACTAGCATAATCTACGCAGGCCGATCCAGGGGGCGACCGCAATTAGCTAAAACTGTGCACCTAACCTGAGCACTGCTTGTCCGGTTTTCCCACCAAACTCATGCAATGCGGTGTAGACAGTGGTGTTCAAACACTGACCGTTTTCGTAACGACTAAGTCTCTGCGCCGTATGGTAGCTATCGTCGAACCGCTGCAGTATACACTGGACTCTTCACAGACAGCCGAGTGTCGTGAGGGTGAAACGGATGTCTCACACTGACAAATACCAATTGAGCATTATGCGTTGCGTCCAGAATTATCTACAACAAAGTTAAACAGAAAATAAGGGCAAACTTGACGAGTGCCGCTTTCCGTGAACTCAGACGAAGTGCTCTGAGCTCGGACTAGGCTATTAGTATTAATTTCTTGGGCACACATAGGGAGAGGGCGACACCAGAGTATAGAGTGGTTGGTTCAGATGGAGGAAGACAGAAATGATGGATCTAGGATGACAATGTCCTACAGTTTGGCGAAGAATGAGTGTGGTCGATGCTGCGTCGACCGGGTCTAAAAACACCCTAGTTCTCGCGCCTGTACACTTCACATGCGGCTGAAAACAGTCGACAACGAAATGGGAGAGCAATTACACACTATGCAAACAATCAATGAAACTGGGTCAAAAACTAATTTTGAATCCACATTCCATTTTCATGTCGTTATCGTGTATCACAAATACGCTGGATAGATATTATCACCATCATTATTGCGCAGCGAAATTTAGTGGGGTAAACTTCGCCGATTACTGTACCACCATAACTTCGTGAAACTAAAAAAATTCCACCAAGTTGTAGGACCAAAGTACTTCTCGATCATGCCTCATGCTACGTTTGTTGAATGAACAATCATAGTGTGACATCTACTGCCATAAAGAGGTAGAACCCCCAACAAACATGCTGCAGATGATCAATAAAGTGGTACCGATGCTTTAAGTGAAACCTTAATAAAAACGTGTGAAAATTCATATCGCGATTCATTTTATGAAGTTTACATCACTTCAGGAGTCCTACAATCGGCATGCAACCCGGTGCGGAGTATGGACGCCAGAAACTCATTGGGGGAGCATGTGATAAATCGCTGAAGATATTCCGTTGTGAGGTGACTGCAAAGACAAGCAGCTGTATCAAGCTATTTCAGATAGAATTTTCTTGATAAAGAATTTGATAATAAAAGTAGTGCTTTTCTCTTACACTTTTCATATGACGAATAGCAGACGGAGTAACCCCCCACCCCCACCCCCTATTCACGAGGACTTGGAGTGACGAACCACATGAAGCTTCGATAGGTCAGGCATTGTATTGAACCGGATGACGGTAAAGCTGTTTACCACCAAAGTTGGGTGGCGGGGCTAGAACCAAAGCACGCCCTTGACAGCGACTAAATCACTGTGCCACCACCTACGGATATTGACTGAAAACTCATTTAGGTTTAGTGAAATTTCACATTAAGGTAGTCCACAAATGAAGAGAACAGAGTAGAGATATCAGGTTAATGCTAACTGAAGGGAATCAAACGGAGCCTGTTTTTTCTCACCTGCAATCCGCAAGAAACTTCTGGAGATCAAGTGAATCCAAAAGTTTGGCTTTGCGCTGCTCAGCAAGGGAGGCAAGATTGTTCCAACTTTGGTTTATCTCTTCTTGATGTCTGCAGATAGCTTCAGCTTCTGTGGGGTGTGTCTGCACTAAGTCCGCTGCTTTGCTGTCCAACTGTTTGACACGATCGTCGAGTGCTACCATATCACGCTCCAATGCATCATGCTTCCTTATTAGACGTTGGACCGAGGTCAAGTCGTTCCCAAGATCATCTATGAGAAGACGAGCTTCTTTTTCCTCAAT
>UZAN01047042.1:4089-21619 GCA_900618425.1 Echinostoma caproni
ATCTGGTCAGCAGCACCGATAGTTGACTGGTACAAATTAATGAAACCTGTTACATATTTATAGAAAGCTCTGATTGAAAAGTTACGCAAATGCTATTGAATTTCTAGCACTAACCTGGTCTGTTTCATCCCACTGAATAGTCAGAACTTTGATCAACCTCGTTCGAGAGTTTCCTTCTCTTAGTTACTCACTCACTGAACAATTGTTTCATCCTTCCGTTGAAACTGATTAGTGGTGTTTCGGATTTATGTGTGTCTGCGGAGAATGGGACCATGAGAATTTGGAATGAGAGCCACCACGCCAAACGTCAGTCTGAACGTTCCACGCTATACTGCTATACTTGCATCGGTTCTACTTGGATTGTGATAAAATGAATTGCATTTTAGCTTTAGCCATTGTAGTTTTGCACAAAAAATTATGCTATATGCAATTGCAATCATATAATAGTAACAATGCCACTTGTGATGCATATAAAAAATATTTGTGAATGATGGAACGCAGCTTAAGATAATGTACTTTCCAGGCGTTCGATTTTTTTCAATATTGTCAAATACCCAAACCATTTGGAATCCAAAATATGGCTTTATTGTTCTCAAGAGACATAATTTCAGAACCAAACTTCTTGGCATATTCACCATTGAATACCATTTTAGGTAATTTAATAAATTCAGAGAAGAGTAAAACATAAATAAATACTTTAGTTCTGTCATGTTAGTGCTCAGTGATTAGTCAATGTGTGCATTTGTATTGTGGATTGAATGCTTCCAAATGTCAGATAATCTTTATTTTAGAAAATCAAGCTAACAGGATATAACCACGATTTTCCTCATTTCGGCGATGATGTGCTTGCATGCATGCTGCCTAAAAGCCTCATTGTGATGAATTTATTCCTAGTAAACTGATACATGTTGGGTGGATGCATATTCTTTTAGTCCGTTCTCAAGTTCTGGAGTGGACAGAGGTAGCATCAGAACGGTGATATGGGCTTTTTGTGAGCTTTTCTCTAGGGCTACTAGCGTGGAGATCGGATCAGGTATACCACAACTTGGACAAGTAGATGCGATCGATTCCAAATCGGCCAGTGTTTTGAAGCTTTTAAAGTCCTGATGGCTGAGATGAATAAGAATCATGTAAAATCCAGGACGAAAGAGTCTGAAACTGACCGGATCGAAAGTTGGATGAGCTACTTTGTGCTGAGTTAGCTCTTTTTCTCTCTATGCGCGCGCGCGTGCGTGGGTGCGCGTGAGGCAAAATGATCTGTTGCTCGCGAGATGAAAAGGTAGTTTGCATAAATTAAAATGTGTGGAGATATCATGTGTGGTGACTGGATTAACCAGAGCTAAACATTCTCTATCGTCTACCAGTCCAAATGAAGTGTTCGGTCGGTCTCAAAGATGACTTTCTATGGTTCATTTGATTGGCTTTAAAACGAAGTGGGCGAGAAGAGCAAATTTAGTTTCTTTCTTTCCTAGATACGAAAAGACGCGGGGTTGGATATGGATCCAAAATAATCTATGCACAGCAAGCATCACTCGTTAAGCATTGGATTGGTGTTGGCAATAAATTACGAGTTGCAATAGCTAATGCAATGGAATTGAAACCGAATAGTCCAACGAGTTTGATTGCATCACCGGTAGACTCTGTTTCCGGGTTCGAAGTTGGCAAAAAGGGGGGCAAATAAAGAAGATGGACGAGAAGTAGAACTGCGCGAGACACGGTGATCAATATGAGTTCTGAATCTCTTCCATTACTTTGACCATTATTTTCCGTTGTGTTTTATGTAATAAAGCTTGCGTGTTTCTACCGTGCTCTTTGTTTGTGTGTGTGTGTGTGTGATTGCTGGTGAGACATGTGGTCGAGTTCCAGTGATAATCGAGCGTTCGTTGCTATAGTTTCATACTGAGCTACTTTCGATTCCCGTACGCGCCACCTTATCTTAATTACCACGACAAGTTGACTTTCATAAATAAGTAAGTAAAGAATAGTGACATATCGATTGAAATTTTTTTATATTTCCCAGGCAGCCTTTGTATGTCTGTGGCTCCCGTCCTGAAACATTATTTTTCATGATTAATAAACAAAAGAGGAAGTAAAGATGATTATTACTGTTATGCATATTTGCTTTTTAACCAAAAGATTAATCACATCAGCCTAGCAAACAACGGATGTGATTATCACCATACCGGGGTGTTTGGACATTAGAGGAGAGAAACAAAAGCCTATCTAAATGAGAAAACAAACAATATCTGGTAGCGTAATTTTCTTGTTCTAGTACATCAATCGAGCTGTATGAAAAACCTCTTAAGTGGATTGATGATGTGATAGTGATAAAATTTGTGAAACGAATTCAAACCGGATAATTATCTGCTTTTTGGATTTACTCAGTTTCTCCATGGCGATATTGAAATACCACATGTTTTTGAGATAGCGATAGAAGGCAGAGGTATGGAGCTACGAGTGCTCATCTTGGTTTCCCTAGAGCTTGGAAGAGAAATTTATTGACGTCCAGTAATGAACTCACCCAGTAGAAGTGCTCTGTGAGCACTGTTCAGACACGTGTGTCTCTAGCTTCACTTAAGGCCACAGGACAGGCGCTGTTGGTCAGTTCTCACTAACGCAAATCATTTTCTCAATTGATTGGGTGATCGATCGATCGATCGATAGACGGTGCTTGTGCGTGACCAATATAAATTCACGACTACGCCTAAGACAGCTGCTTCGTTCTCGGAGTGTCCGGGTTCATCACCAAAGGCCGACTGACTGTGCACTGAGCGCGCCTCTAAAATTACTAAAGTGACATTGTCATCTTCCAGTTTGACATGAGCTGTAGAGGTGCGAATATATGCGTAACTTTTGCTCCCTGTAACAATGTACTATAGGTCTAAGCCAGTTTATTGGTTCACGGTTAAAAGTTCGTTGTTACAGAATTAACTAACAAGCTCATGCTTTTCTCGTCCCACAGGTTCGTGTTGTGGTTAAAAGACAGTGATACATACAATTCGTTGTGTAAAAATGTCACATAATACGGGCTTCTTTCGCTGCTGCACGCAGCTTCACTTATGTTGGAATGTAAGGCGTGCTACTGCTTCAACAAGCCTCAGTTTGAAAGATTCAACGCTTGGCGCACACACGACATGGGGTGGAAGGGAGCTCCAGACCAAGCACACTTTGACTTCGAGTGACTGACTACTAGTTTGAATAGATATCCTCTAAGATGGACGTTGGGTGATAATTTTAGAAGCGAACGACACAGATAACTTAGGTTTGCATTATTTGGTATACCATAATCATGTCCCTCCTGATGCGCCGGTGGTGACTGGAGCATAACCCCGGCGACTTCAGTCCCTCAGTGTATGAATAACGATTCAACCCCCAACCATTTTAGACGCTCCGGAATTTTGCAATCGCATTGTAGCCATGAATTCCACGCCTAGGTAGCGTAATCTGCGAGTGAACGAATGTATGCTAATAGCAGATGGGGGAAAGTGCTGACTCAAACCGGTCAAAGACATGCTTCAACGAACCCACATTCTTCACTGCTGCGTTCTATACCTTGGCGCAGTTGAGTGAACAACTTAAGTTTTCTTGAATGGTGATGACCAGGTCCTTCTCACTTGCAGCGTGTGGCAGTTGTTCATTTCCGAGGAAATATGAAATTCGCCTCTTACACCTTGGCAGATTAATTTCAAAATCGTTCAAAAGAGATCAGAGATGAGCTGCTTTCAGCGTTTCCTACAGTGCCAGGGAGCCCGCTGGTTGCTTCATTGTATTCCAGATTTAGGCGTCATCTGCAAAAAGCAATGATTTTGCCCCAAGAGCCTTTCTTAGGCTGTTTATGAAAGTTAGGAAAGGTTGCGAGCCAAGCACAGAGCCTTATGGAACCCCGCGGGTAACGTCAATAGGACTGGAAAGCGAATCAGAAACACGAACCGATTCGGTCCGATGTCAGAGAAATGCTTCGATCCCCAAATACCGTAATTATAGTGTTTGCAGTAGAATGTCGTGGTTCATCGATGGAACGCTTTGAGAAGTCCAGATAAATAAGGTCTACCGCATCACCGTCATCAACTACTTTTGTTCGTTCGTCTCGTGCACTGAGGAAATTAAGCGCAAGTTCGCTTCTGCCGGAATCCACATTGATTCGGTGAAAGAACGTTGTGCTTCTCTAAGTGTTCCATTAGGGAATTTGCTCCTATAGACTCCATGACCTTAAACAAAATTGGGAGGAGGATTACAGGGTGGTAGTTAGCGGTATCGCTTCGGAAAGCACCTTTTTAAATGTGTGAAACTACTCCCTGCTTCCATGATGGTGGGCCTGCAGCGTGATCGAACATCCTATGGAATAGGAATAGTGACTCGGTTATTTGATTTGCCAAGCACCTGGCGATGAATTCTTTCTCAAAGTCACTAGCTTTGCTTTAATCTTTTCGGTATTGAATCATACGGTGGTTAGTGAACGATGTGGAATATGATTTATCCAGCGAGAGAGGCATAGTCCTTTTTTAGTTGACGCAGAAAAACTTGAGCATACTAGATCTTCATTATTTCCGCGGCTTCCATTGTATTGGCTGTAGCTCTTCCAGAAGAACTGAGCACTGGTATTCCATGTTTAACTTTTCGATCTGAGTTGGAATGTTTGTGCAAAAGCTTGGGATTTGAAATAAATCTCTGTGCTAGAGAATATTGATGGTTTAGTTTATCTTCGCGCACCAACTTGGTGCAGTGGTTTTGCAGTAGACGGTAATTGTTACAGGTGCATTCATTCGGAAGTAGTTTGTACTTTCTCTAAGAGAAGTCCCTCAGAAATATTCATTTCTTTGTACTGCGTGAAATAGGTGATTTCCGGCCGCTGGGTTTGATTAAAACTTTTACCTGCATCACTGAAGCTAGCAGCCGTTGCAGACTATCAATAAGTTCCTGCCACACGACTAAAGGGTTATGCTCTTCCGCGTGAGATATCCATTGGATGGAAGGAGCCAAGCTCTGCAATTTTGTCTAGTTTGTGAATATGCGAATGTTGTTTTGGGTGAATTACTTTGACAGAAGCGTAAAAAATGTCTTTGAATAACTGGTCAGCATGGTCACTGCGCCCTAGAGGGGTCGTAATGACGACGGATTCTATCATCAACTCTTTGTTTGTCAACACTAAATCTAATGTGGATGGTGGTTACAAGTTTCTCGGGGTTGCACGGCGATGTGAGGCAATTAACTGTATAAGGTGCTGTTCGTTCATTTTAAGTTATGCTATGTAGCTAGCGTTGTTGACTACCCGTCAACCTACTATCGGAGCTTTACGATTACTTTCAGCTGAATCAGACCGTCAGTATCCAGCCTCAATCGCCCTAAAAAGGGAATACAGCAAAGTGAATCAATAATTCAACTACCATACTGGAACAAATGTGTGCACATGAACATTAGACAAAGGTATGTGGCCTGTGTTTAATGTAAATGAACCGATGAGGATTCGCCCTAAATTGGGATATGTTCTCCAGGAACATAGAACTCATCGAGAATCCGTCCACCAAGACAGTCTGGGAAATCTTCGTAAGAATAATCGGTGCATCTTGGAAGCTTTTGTTGAACCGAAATCCAGTTACTTTGTGGGAACCACGTCACATACTCGTAAAGTGCAGTGAGGGAGCAATGTTGTCATTCCGTGGGAGGTGGTAACGATGGTTTGTATGATTTATAATAACTAGTTATGGGATACAAAAGATCCATACGCTATTGATTAGTTTCTTCCAGCTTAAACTAACCTAGAACCAAGTATTTCAACCAGGATATCGGATGAGTTCCGACCGATTTTCCCTATCGTTCAAAATGGCTTTCAGCTCGAACACGAAGGACGGACCAACAGATACAGCCAACGATTGCCATTGAATTTAGACGATTCTGGTGAAGCAAAACGCCTTTTTTGTGCCGGATAGAACGAAATTCTTCTTATAGGTTGAGTCTATCGGTTGTTTCACACAGACTATATATGACCAGTGGTTTTGGTTCAATCTTAAACACTATTCTGTCAAATGTCTTTCCATGATTCACGTGAATAAATTACGCGATATTTTCGAAAATCTCTTATAATTTTTACCATCAAAAACGTTTAACACATAGATAATCAACAACACATGGAAGAGAACGGATTGGTATTATAATGGGCTGTTAGCCACAACGTCCCTCAATAAAACATCATGTGTTTACAAACACTTGGTTGAGTTTTACGCTGTTAATCATGTGTATTTCCTTGTCTGCAAGTTTCAGTTTTTCACAAAATGAACAATTTCTTTTCCGCCCAAAATTATATACAATCACTCGTGCAGCTACATGAACGGTAACTTAACTGAGCCTCATACACACTTGCGGAATACAGTAGATAAGTCAATTTAAATATATTGAATTGGGTTGAGATGAACTACATGGTAGTAGTGGGTCACAATCGAAGTGATTTGGATATTAAATGGGAATGATTGGACCGAAATGAAAAGAACAGTGTGTATTTGGGAATAGATTGAGAGGAATGATNAAAAGTATCTCATATTACCGACATTACAGCTGGCCAAGTTTAAGATCCGATGAAATGTACGGACTAATTAGGGTCAACTCGGTCCACGTGAAAACGGGACAGAATTTGCGATACCAGAGCAATCGATTGATCTATACCAAATATCCAATCATCACTCCGGACTCGCTCTACCAGATACGGACTCTTTGAATCGAGGGAAGAGCCCCTCAGGGCTCTCCGCGATATGACATGATCTGCATAGTTAAATGAATATTTATAAATTGTCAACTAACAGCTACATTGAAAAGATCTAACTTCAAGTATTATTATGGGCGATATAAGTTGGTGTTTTCTTCTCCGATACTGTTTATATTATCGATATATTCTGATTTAAACCACAGTTACTCGTGAATAGTGGTGTGGGTTAGGTGATTTTCACTTGGACTGACCATCTTTCGAACTTCGTCCTCAGTTCGTCCAGTCAATCGTACACTCCGGAAGCCCTATAAACTGGAATTTTGTCGGAACAATAGGTCATCAGTAGTGCATACGCAACATCCCGTCCGCGCCTTGAACTCTAGATCTATCGAATGAAATGCGTTTTTGTTAGCGTCATGTAACTTGTGAGTAGGGATATGAAATAGGCTTGTTAAATGAACTGAGAATTGTGCGTTAAGACGAAGTTTAAAGGATGGTTAGAATTTTATGGAGGAACCTAGTTATTTACATGTGATGGAAGTGTTTGTGATAACCGACAAAGAGCACTGGACAGCTGTTCCGTCCTGTTTGGGATTTGTCAGTAGTGAGTAATTTATATGTCCCTGTCAAGACTCAAACCGCGATCAGTCGGGTCGGGACTTCAAACCCCTACCCCTGAGCCACACACTCTACGGTCATCACCTTGTGCGAATGGCTAAATCAACTTTTAGAGTAGCAAGCTTGGATTAGCCCATTCGATCGTTAAAAGGCACCAGGCACTATTGGTGCTCAGGAGTAAGGGTTTGAAGTCCCAACCCCAATATTTTCGGTTCGAGTACTGACAGAGACTCGAATAGGACGCACTGCTGACGAGTCCCAAACAAGAAGAAACAGTTGTCCGGTGCACTTTGCCGGTTATCACAAACATTTCCATTACATGTAAATGCATGAAATTGTGGGGAATTAACGATCTCCCAAGGAGTAAAACCCACACCCAATAGTGCCCAGTGCCTCCTGGCAATCGAATGGTCCTATCCAAGCTCGCCACTTTAGGAATCTAGTTATTGTTTAAAATGAAAAACTTCGGACAAAATCTCAAGCATACCGATAGCTCATAGTTTAACTCTATCCCGCTGGTTTGGGTAGATTCATCGATGAAGAACTGTGAGACACGTAAATTGATCATCAATTTTCAGCCTGGAACAATCAACCGTTTGCGTGCAAACCATACGAGATGACTGAAAGGTCAAAGTGGTACATACTCTGTCGGTAAGGAAACAACGTGCACATTACAGTTGGGATTGTTGAGGCAATAACTTGAATGAATTTCCCTCTGAAATGGGTAGTGGATATCAATGTTTGTTTCTGACCACAGGTCTAAGGGTGGAAATTAACTCTTCTGGAATTCGGCGAGACTGATTGGAGTATGAATAACCACAGTGATTGCAGCCCCTCCACCGAAGCAATGAAATACAATCCTTTGCCCATTTTGATGGATCTTCATTGGAAACTTATCCATGTCTGTTACAATCGTAATTTCGCTTGGCTTGAATGGTCCATTTCGTGTGTGGTGCAACTTCATGATCAAGTCGGCCAACTCGATCAACAACTGAACAACAAGTACGAACAATCGGAGGTTCTAAAAGTAACCAACACAAGTTATGAATCTGGTGGATATGTTGCGTTTTGCACCTTTGTGATCAAATGCAATTGGCCTCATAATGTAGCCGTTAGGACAGATGGCGGGGGGACGATAAAGAGCGGAGTGTAGAAAGTGATCATCGATTCCGAACCGCATTTGGATGATTAGCGTGTGTGTACGTGTGTATTCGTGACCAAACCGAAATGTCAAGAGACGATGAAATGACCCGTGGGTAAAGTTTTTAATTACTCATGGTTGTATTTTGTTACCGGCCTCTTTTGCACTGAAAAAAAACATCATGTGTGCGCTTATGGACAGACATTCGCACAACCGGTTGGGGCATCTTATGAAATTGTTGCAGGTTCATGTACGAAAGCAAGGGAAGTATGCAAGGCTGATGAAGTTATCAGAACTAGAAGAATATGCGAATGTGGTAGTCGTGATCAATAGGTGAGTTTAATTTAATGGATTAATCTACACGTGAAACGATTAACTGACAGATCAGAAATGTTTGAACCATTCTTATATTGATTAGTCTACCGGTGTGAGCATCATTATTCTATCTACATGTAACAAGTTCACCCCATGTGAGTGTGAACGACAGCAGCCAACAGCTCAGGTCGATTTTTCTTGTACAGCGTCACTGGTCGTGAGATCATCAAGCACCTGTTGATAGGCTCGAGCACGCAGCCAGTCAGTGATGGACACCTGACTGACCGTGACAAAGTAGCACAAAATGCCCGAAAACAACTCACGGACCGCATAAGCGTCAACTCTCAGTAATGCCTGAGATACCTCAAAAACTTTGGACATGTTTTATCAATAAGAGAGTGCTACTGATTTTGAAGCCAAACACCGTATGAAGCCTATATTTGCGAAACATGATAGAAAAAGGGACTGACAAATATGTGTGGTGCTGGCCAGTAATACAAAAACCTAGTAAGATTCAGGCCGGCCTATCGGTCAGTCGGTCGGTCGGTCGATTTGTTTCTGATTTTACGCACTTTGATCTATTGCATCATTCCTTGCCATCACTTCGCAAACGGGCAGAGATGGAATTTCGGACAAATTGACTGAAAATGTGGGGATCAAATGTATTGCCAGGGACTGAGACTCTCGTATTGTCTATGGTCGATAAAAATAGATTGAGTTAGACAAAACACAATACCGTTACGCTCTCAGAAGGTGTACGGACCATCAAACACACAAGCACAATATCTGTTTTGGTCTTTCAGCAGTGCCATTATTACCTGAACAACACATACTTTTGGTAGATTGGGAAGCTTTGGTGTGATTGCCTGGTCTAAAGCACCTCTTCTCTTTTTTGAAGAAACATTCTGGTATGACAACATCCCGGAACGCATAGAGGCAGTTCGTCTAATGAGGTCTTACGGTGTGAAATTTTGGTAACATAACATAACACACGGACGTTTGTGGATTTTCCATTAACTCATTCCACTCTACTACACATTCTTCGCTGTATTTGTGCATCCATAGATGACGCTACTCTTAAGAACATATCAGATGTCACTCCAAAAATGGTGTCCTGACCCTAAACTGATCGGGTGGGTGTGTGTGTGTGTGATGAGGACTGGGGAAGGGGCTGTAGCAGGATGGATACTTGTGATATTCTGCCAACTGTAATGGTGATCGATGAAACACCAAACTATGGAATTTAGACCACATAAAATTCACCGCTCAAACGCAGTTTTTATTGCTTAGCATAGTGAGGATGATAACAATAAAGTTATCATGTAATCAGATCAGAGTAGCGATTCTGAGGAATACTTCGGAATGTGGATTTACGTCTCACAGTTCCAAGGAAAAATGAGAAAAAACAAACAGTTATTTTCGCTATGATCCCGTTTGTTCAACTGACCTCTTTTCTGTGAAAATTAGGGACAGCTTACCTTCTTTTTCACGGCAAAGTTATTATGAAAAGCACCAGGATCGAGTCCGTGACGGAAATGAAATGGAGTAGACCAAAATCAGAAAAGCTTTAAAAAATAAATCTATGGTCAAACGACCTCCAGAGCCCCAGAGCCTTAATATGATCTAGGGAAATTAAATGTATGTGCTCCGACCAATAATCTAATCCGAGAACTACGGAGCGAATAGCTTGGTTAACTCTGGTTAGAGTGAAGAGCAGAGATTGGTAAACGAAATACAGGGATTCATGGGTATCAAATAAGAGAATCACCTGGTCTAAGAACATGTTTTCGAAAGCGTTCGGTTGTACTTTGAACACTGATTCCATTTAGACAGATCTCAAGCAATCGGGGCTGATAACATAGAACATAAACAAACTAAAAGATGCAGCAATAGATTAAACAAGTGTTACGTTGCAAACGGTGCTGCTTACGATGGAAATTAAGAGAGAGACGAATACTTTTGAAAACACCAACATTCTGGAGTACATTGTTGGCCATAGGGCACCCTTGGGTATCGGGCATGTTATCTGCAGTTGACGGTATAATTTTGAGGTATGTGTGCGTGTGTATTGTTGAGGGATAAACTAACGGAGTCATACACAAAAAGCGATGGCAGTCGAATGGTTTAATGGCAACACATGGATAAAATCATCTATCACCAAGGCAACGAAAATTTTCACCGAACGAAGTGAAGTCCATTTGATAATGAATTAAAAGACATATAAAATCAAACAAACAACAAAATGATAAATGGCACCGGAGTAACAAAGAGTAAAATGAAAGGTAAAAAAAGAAGTAAAATGAAAGTAAAAATCTACACCTTCAAACATTAACGTTTGGTGAGCCTTGGAGAAAATTGAAATCCATAAAAACATGAAAGCTTCTTGAATTTTAAGTCCCATCAAGAACAACTCCCAGCACGGTTCAATTTATTTTTACCTGACACCCCAAAATGGGTGGATAAAACCAAATACAAGTTCTTGATAACCGACGAAATGCTTTGGTCAATCTCGAGGCTGAACAGTAGCGCGTAAGTTTTGTTTCGAAATCTAGAGGGAAAGAAAAAGATACGAAAACATTCATTGCAAGTATTAAGTCCTGTGAAACGGGATAGACTAAACTGACATAACAACTGAACACCATTTAGGTCAAACACTGAACCCGGGATGTTACCTACCGCTGGCGGAATGTTCGGTGATTTTATAAGAGCAAAATGTATAAAAACTGTATTAAGGAAATGCTGTAGAATTGCCGACTGCATGTCACACACACACTCAGACTCAGGCATATCGGTATATAAGTAGTATACGATCGATTGACTCGATAGCTACCGTGTGATAGCATACACCAATACAAATCACTGAAATTGCGGCTATCTCCACTTTTCTGCTTATCCTCTCCAAAGCTTATCCACCAATGCATAAAGCGGACGTTACGTGCTGCTTCTAGTCTAACTGGGCGGCAACGTTCCGTTTGGGTTCTAGTCAACACTATATGATGAACATCCCGCTTGTCTCTGGTTTCGCAAATTGACTAACATCAGTAAATCAAAGCCAGTACAAATTCTTGGATGTACTTCTTCCCTGCAGTGTTCCAATTTGACTGAGTGGGTCAAATATGGCTGATTACACAGAAGATCAACCGATCAACACAGGTCATGGGGATTCAGAATACTGTGTCATTATACTTCTCAGAGATTTTTCTATCCATTTACTCATTTACACGCAAAGTAAGTTTCGTGCTTGAAATACAAGCTAAGTGAGAGATAGTAGACCCTCAATGCATAGGTGACGGGTTATGTGGTATCTTTTATTTGATTTACCATAGCACAAGTGAATCAAAACAAATTGCAATCGATTCGACTTCCTCGTGTTTCAACTCAGTTGAGCACATACTGAGACAGACGGGGTACCGGGTATAGCCAAATGTTTTTGTGCGCCCACGCTTGAAATCGTTTTATCGCGCCTCAATTTGGTGAAGTTCGTTTCTGGTCGCTGGGGGCGGGAGTTATCAACTGTTTTGGGGTGAAGAATTTTATGTGTTGTGCGAATCCAGCAAAAAATATCTCACTCTGCTTTCGTCAATGTGATGGCATTTCTGCATTTTTCATGCACACAAACGTGGCTATGTTCGACCCGATATTTGGGGGCTGGATGGTGACTGAACAAAGCAGCTACCAAATTCCAAGCTACTTTGATGTATCAACCATCACCAAATCACATATTCTATTCAGGTGGGGTATTTACAAGTTTAATTCTTATCGGCGATACAAAAATTTGTTTGTAATTTGTCATAGATAATCATCTGGTGATTATCCACCTCCATCTTCTATTGGATGTTCATTTTTGAACTGTGATACATGTAATACTATCATTATTATCATCAATTTGTTCACATTGCAGGTCACAGTTCATGTGTGTCTTCTCGGTGGTTGATGAAGATAAATTTAGAAAAGAAAATCAGGTGATCACTGCCGTCAACCTAACCTAGATTGGTTCTAGAGCCCAACAAACTGTGTTCTATGTCTTGTGTGCCTTCGCATTACCTAGCTCATAAGGAAATCCTATCTGTGTGGGTGTACGGAGCAGGGATGTGCTGGCGGTACTGCGAAGATGGGCAGCCCAAAAGCCTATGGAATGAAAGAGTTGGCTTTCAAATGAACTACCAAATTCATAAATAAGGTGACCAACCGCCAGGTCAGGTCTGTTTGGAATTACTCACTGTGAAATTGGGCATGGTCCAACCAAAAATTGCATAATTGTCCCGGAATAATTAATAAATTCAGATTATGGCATCATACCGCTAACCCTTTTTCTCTATTTCACCATTTCAATTAGTTTGAAAGAATCGGCCTGGTAAAACCACTGAAGAGCATAGGGGGAATGAATTTTCGCAATTAGAATCGAGAACTACGGACCACAAAGAAAGTAGTTGACCCAACCGCATGCGTTTGCTTCTGTAATCTCTAAGACATGCACATCGGGACACACAGAAGACTAATACATGGTAAAATACTGTTTGCCATGTTTGTAAGGAAAACCAACTACTTAACTTGGTATTAATTAGGGTAAAGAAGGGAGTTAAACAGAGCACCAGAAGTATAGGACTCCCCTTAACTTCACTTCTGTCCTTGCCACTTACATTCATGTGTTGTACCCGTAAGACTTAAGGAGTACCGAGCATTTTCTCTGGACATAATTCTTTCAAGATCTGTGGTTATTCCTTGGTCACTGCTCGATCCTTGATACTCGAGGGAGGCTCGTCAAATGGTCACTGAGCCTTTTATTTTGTTTGTGTGAGTGAAAAGTGCTACTCATTTTACGAAAATACCAGTAATGAGTGCAAGTATCCGGACCGTCCAAATAAATTATGTTTCCATCACTGAAGTGTGTAAGATGTCGTGTATTTATCTCAGTTACTTGTACTTCAGTCCATGACTGCAGTTAATTTTCGGTGAGAGTAAGAGATACTTTTTAATTTTTAATCTTTCATCCAAGACACACTTTGGAACGTGCATTGTAACGTTCATTTCGAAACACTGACTCACAATAAAGCTTTCTACATTGACTTGGAGTATGTGTTATTGACAATCAGACCAATTAATCTGCATTTGATGGACTTGTACGATATTTTGTTCAGTGAGGACAGGAGGTAGTGGATGAATCGTTAGTTTTTCTGGTGCGTATTGCTTACTGCATACATTCCAAATACCGGGTTACGACGTTTCTCGATCCCTCACATTGCCTGGCTTATCCCATCTGGTCGAACTCAGTTATCACACTCTTCCTGAAACGCGTTAGTCCCTTTCTGCGTGACATTTTTCAGACGAACTTAGGGGTGAACTACATAAGGTGTATAAGTGCAACCAATGCCGATGAAGGTCACTTTGAGTTGAGAGCGAAGCACTATATGTGGACCCAATTCCGTTCAGCGCGCCGCATTGGTCAATTCATCACACGATTTTCTGCTCCCTGACTGACCACTTGTCTTCTCACGCTCTTTTTGTATTGAAATGAGGCAAACCTCAGTGGTGTATCTTGTAGAGCTCACTGACGGGGTCTCGATTCGATGGGTCAGTGAAGCCATGCAATTTGCGCGAGACAGCTAAACTGGACCCAACTCGGTAGTGCACATCATTTAAGTGACTCCAGTTCTTGAGAATTTGCCAGTCTTCAACTTCCAAGTTTTTGGTTTAGTTTATTAGTTCATTTGGTTTCTCGAAATATTCGAAGCTAAAGTGATCCGGACTGTGGAGTTATACGCTTTTGTCACTCGATTTTTGGCATGCCCTGTTCCGAATACATGTTAAATTGTTAAATTTAGTACGCTCAGTTGCATCATGTATTCGGTTGTTCTGACCAAATGCAGTTTTGTTAAATTTTAAAGAACTGAAAATATCCGAAAAATCAACGATGCGATCCATATTTTTTCATGAACTGTACACAATACCGAGAATTGTTGTCAAATTCCGAATGAGCTCAACTGCTGTGAATAGGCCAATCCGAACAACTCAAAGCGGTTGGAAAACCCTTTGTGTCCTAGTTTGCGATATTTTGGATTCACACTGAATATGCACCAGTCGTCAGTCTTATAAGGCTAGATTAAACAACTGCGTTGTAAATCATAAAATATTCTCACTGAAGCATAAAAACAAAGTCGAAAAGCGAAGAAATTTCTTTTCGATATCTCGCTTCAGGCATTTACATATATAGTTCGATTAATCAGTAGATTAATACAAGGTCTGGGCTGATGTTGAATGAATGTCGGTGTGTAAAGTTTTCTGTTGACAACAAGCTGTGGGATCACGATAATTGGATAGGGAAAAGTGGAATGAAAAATTGGTGAACTGGAGATGACGGTATGAAATGTGTTAGTCCAGAGTGAATAAAACAGGTGTGAACGTTTGCGAAAAAGACAGTGAATGGAGAGTGGGGGAAACTGGAGGGAGAGGAGAGAAGGTGTCACATAGAGATATGGGTAAATGTTATTATGGCCATGGTAACATCAGGGCCTGAACCAGATTACGTTGCTTGCACAACTCCGGCTTCATGATCCTAATTGCTATGGCTTCCGCAGTTGTCAGGATCTTTCTACGTAATCCTTTGGCGTGGTTCTTAGGTGCAGTGAAGAAACTTGTAAATGATGTTTCTGGGTCAATACTGTGTCCACTGTCGACCAAATGTTGCAGGATTGAGCTGTTCAGGCTTCTCACTGTTCCTTTTCGAAGGGCGGCCGGACAGTGTTCAGATATTCTCTTAGAAAAACGCCTCGTTGTGTGTCCGATATAACGAGTACTATAAGTGCACGTGAACTGATATAGAACAAAGGATTGGGAATGATAAGGCAATTTATCTTTAAGTTGTTGAACAATAAATGGCTTAGTTCTGGATGAGAGTCTTAAATACACCGCGGTAAAACATTTGAAAATGGCCTTGGATAACCGATGCTCAAGGATTTCTAATTCCTTGTCTCTTTTGAAGGGAACGTTGGCAAACACCCCCTTCTTTCTTGTCAATTGTACTTTTGCATCGATTGGTTTCGATTCCATGTGTCGTCGAACAAACGCCTCTGGGTGTCCGTTCTTCTTGAGGATGTCTTTTATATAGGTCAACTCTTCGGTCAGAATCTCCAGACTTTTTACCCTGTATGCTAAACAGTTCACTAAATTCCGTTTGTATCTCAGTGGGACAAAACTTTGAGAATGTGTGTACTGTCCAGTCCACGTGCACTTACGGTATACTCTTCTTTCGGTGTGACCATCCTCCATACGACGAAGACCAATGTCCCAAAATGCGAAAAAGTTGTCCTTTTCTACCTCCATTGTAAAACGTATACCCGGATGAGCGTTTTATAAGTCAAAGATTTTGTACAAATGAACTAACTAACTAACTGACTAACCAACTAACTAACCAAGTAAATAACTAACTAACTAGCTAACTAACTAACTAACTGACTGACTGACTGACTAACTAACTAACTAACTAACTAACTAACTAACTAACTAACTAACTAACTAACTAACTAGCTAACTAACTAACTAACTAACTCAATAACTGACTGACTAACTAACCAACCAACTGAATTACTAACCAACTGACTAACTAAATTTATGCACCGTCACTTCGATAACGCTCAATATACTCATAACTGATCCCAAGGAGATCACGATCGTGTTCCATTCAGTCGTAAACAGTGCAGTACTTGATCAGACCCTGTTCATATAGAATAAGCACTTGTGAAAATACGCTTGACTTAGTTAAGGTAAAAAATGTTAGCATTATTTTGGGCCTGTCAACTAGTAACCACAAGGTCGAAATATTTTCGACAAAATTTCAAAATGGTTGCTTATCGATTGAGTCTCATTCGTTCAATCCATTCACAAAACCTTTATGTTAACAGTCCATCGATTGTGCGAAAACTCTCTGACTACAACTAGACGGTATTTTTAATTTTTCATGCACCCCGAGTATAGCTACGGAAAAACCGCTAATGTAGTCTTTGATCTCGAACCCCCGAGGCTAATCGAATTAATTAACGAATCCGAACTATTCTGCACTGACTGATTCTGTTCACGGTTCAATTTGATGCAAAGCGAGCCGAAGTTATGCCTGAGTGATTAAAGATTCAGTTATCGTATCGAGTGCCGCACAAGTTATTCATCGCCTGTGTTCTCCAAAACGAGAACATTTGTGCGTTGACCTCGATACCTGTTAAAGATGCAGTTGATCTCCCGCCTCTGGAATGAAGAGGACGGAAAGTAACTTGCTAAAACTACCGGTAATAAGTTAACCATTGTCATGGTGTTACCAAGAAAACGCCAAGGTACCGAATAGCCCTTTTTGTTTTCAAAAGCTAGACTGCCATCTCGGCGGTGAAAAACTCATAAAGTATGGCCACCGATGTTAGTAGAAGCATTTGTGATTCAATGCTGGATGCCCAGTTTATGCTAACAAAAAAAGAGTTATTTCTTACCCTGGCGTTGTCGTAGTTGTACCATGACAATTACATACTTATCGCCGGTAGTTTGACCCCTTTGTTGTGAACAATTATGCTATATACTCTCTAATATACACCTGACGACATACATGGAAACTCTTGTTTGCCACTTGCACAGCGAAAATCAACTTTCTTTTTGCGCGTAAAGTTCACCACTGCAAAAGGTTATTTCAGCAGGAAAAAAACTATTTCACTGGAAAAGAAACTATTTAGTGTTCCCGATCTAACTAAACTTTGGAGTGCGCGTGCATGTAACAATATCTA
>UZAN01047043.1:6928-18695 GCA_900618425.1 Echinostoma caproni
CAATGTCCGCTCACTCTAACAGATCGGTCGACAAGCTGCCTTAGCTACAACCCTTGAAACCTTCCATTTAGATGCATGCTGTCTCCGAAACGCATATAAGACCCTGCTTCAATCATCTCCTTGCGTTCTCCAGATCCAACCTCATTCTCACGCTTCATTCTCCGTATGTCAGGTAATTCGTCATCCGAAGCTCGCGGAGTTGCTGGTGTTGGGATTGCGCTGTGTCAAGGCCGAGCGTTCACTTCTCGGCTGGATCCCGGTTAACAGTCGACTTTGCGATGTACGTCTGGATGGGTCAATGCGGATCAACAGCTACAGAACGAAGTGTCAGTATTTATTCGTCGTGTCCGCCTATGGCAGAAATGATGAATTCTACAAGGACCTCTCTTAACTGCCCAAAGTGTTCGGTCAACAGACAACGTGGTAATCGCTGGAGACTTCAATGCTCTAGTGGGATCCCTGGACGAATCGGAAAGGCTACTTGGTGGTTCACTGCAATCACAGCCAATGGGACTGACAACGGAGAACGCCTACTCTAACTCTTCGCTGACTACGGACTGTTTCTATCAAGCAAGAACTTATCGAACAAGAAGCGACACCGACTTGCATGGAGACCGCCAACCGCTTCACAGCGCTGGACTCAAATCGACCACCTCGCCATCAGCCACCGCTGGTGTGGATCAATTGAGGACTGCCGCTACTACTGGTCAACAACCGTGGACAAGGACTATGCCCTGCTACGAGCGAGATTCTCTCTACGCCTAGTAAACAAACACAGAAAAGCCACACAAAAAGCGGATGCTCACAATACAGTACCAGCGACGGTTGCAAATCGGCTTTCGAAGCGGAACTTTCAGATCGCCTCTCAGCTCAACTATCAGTCGGAGAACTCAGTGAACACTGGACGACAATCAAGGAAGCGATCCAAAGAACGGCAAATTCTGACGCACGATCAAATAAAAAACGATGAATCTCCCCACCCTGTGGTCTGAGGTTTGAACTTCGCCACCGCCACCCAACTTTGGTGGTAGGCAGCATTGCTGTCGTTCGGCTCAACACCACGCCTAACCTATCGGGACCTTATGTGGTTCGCCACTCCAGGGCTTAGGTTGCCGGTTTCCATCACTGAACAACAGATCCTTGTAACCATGGGGTTCGCCCCGTTTCCTTTTCATCACATTTGTGTGTAATTTTAAAAAAGACCTCAGTTGCCTTGCTGGACGCTCGGAAAGCCATTCCTTCGGATTCAAAATACGACAGAGCGCGCAAATTAAACGTTCACCAGGAATCTGAGGAATGACCGCGAGAAGAAGTGGATAAGGAAGTGTAGACAGATGGAGAAGGCTGCGGCTATCTGTGATAGTCGCAATCATTTTCGTTTAATTAGGAGCACATGGCCAAGGAAAGTAGGCGTGAGGTAATTAAGGAGTCTGATTCAAATTCAGGAACGCCGTCTTGAACGTTGGGCAGCTGATCCCCGTCGACACAAGATATCCCCCTACCCGCTTCAACTGCGCAAATACTACCAGTTGACATCAGTCCTCTATCTGAAATGGAGGTTACCCGAGAAATAAGTTATCTCGAACGGCATACGGCTTCCGGGCCCGACGGGCTGTATATATTTAACTTCGGCCTGTGGAAAAGCATGGTGAAAAACGCCACAACAATAATAACAGTAACAAAAATGGCAGACAAGTGGATTGGGATAAAGAACACAGTGGAAAGATGGAGACAGCTAAACACGGGGAAATGGTAGAGAAATGGGATAAGAAAACTTTTTTGTGTTTCACCGTACACTTTTGACGTGTGGTCCCCATCGATTTTTAAGGATGGAGGTCTAGCCTTGGTTTTGGAGTTAACAAAACTCCTGGGCTCAGTATGGGAGAGGGAAGAGGTGCCAACTGAATGGTGTGAATCAGTCATCATACCGATTTATAAGAAAGATGACAGATCTTCATGTGAAAACCACAGAGAAATTAGTTTAATTAACACTGCGTCTTAACTTTCGCTGAGATCGTACTCCGCTGATTGTGTGTCACACGTGAACGGTGTACGCGTGAGAACCAGGCTGGTTCCACACCTGGTCGAGGTTATATTGACCACATCTTTACGCTTCGTCAAATTATAGAACACACACTTTTCATAGACCAAACATTTCTATCCTCCTTGATTTGAAAGTTTAGAATATTACAATATTGGATTGGTCCAGCCCCCAACCTCAAACTGACTGGGGAAGTAGTAGAGGAAGAAGACAAATTTTCCTATCTGGACAGCTATACCTCACCTGGTGGACGCATCACAGATGAAGTGTCGGCGCGCACACAAAAGGCTCGATTGGCATTTGCCAACTTGAGACACCTGTGGCGCCGTCGCGACATCCGAGCTCGATTGGCATTTGCCAACTTGAGACATCTGTGGCGCCGTCGCGACATCCGGCTGTCTTGTGAAGGGTCTAGTGTATGCTACAGCAGTTCGGCCAGTCCTGCTCTACAGTGCAGAGACTTGACCACTAAGGGAACAGGATAAAAAAAGATTGTCGGTGTTCGAACACCGCTATCTACGTAGCATTGCACGTATCTGGTGGGGTAACCAGACTAGCAATGCTGAGGTCAGGCGTAGAGTTTTAGGCAGTCGCGGTCGTCCACTAGAGCAACTGATCGACCTCCATAGATTACGCTGGTTGGGGCATGTGTTACGCATGTTACCAAATAGGTTGCCACGGCGAGCGATGTTCGCCGATGCAGGTATTTGGGTGGAAAAAAGTCAAGGGTAGGCAAGCTAAAACCTGGAACGAGGGCATCAAAACCCGAACCAGGTACCGTTAGGCTTTCTGGCTGGGGACCTCGGGATGATCGAAACTGATGATTGGCGACACTGGGTGATATGGCTGTGTCATGAACAGTGGCATCTGTGCATCTTAACTTCTTTGCCGCATTAGTCCATTTTCTGTGTGGCTTTACTTTCCACTCCTGTCTTTCTCCTACTGTTCGTCCCAGTGGGCAACCAAAAGATAACCAAAACCGGGGCACCAAAGTGCATGATTAATGGTTGTACGAACTGAACTGAACTGAGTGACAGGAATCTAGTCCGAAAGGACCTCCCAGATACACCTCGCTCAAAGTCAGCCGGCCTACTCTAGTGTTCACATATTCTGCTAAGATTATAGCATCATTTCGGATCGCTTAACGCAAGAGGTCGTGTAGTTGTTGGTAAAATTTATCTTGAACAGCATTTGGGCTGCAGTCCGTTGGAGTGTACGCCGGCACGACAAACAAATTTCGTCTATCACAGCAACAGCTGCTTGCTTTGCACGAGTCTCTGAGTCTCACTGCGCATAACCTACTGTCGACTGGAATCCAATCCAAAAGCGTGGCCCTCTCACTGAGAGCCACACCAACATCAGCAGGACCGTAAGCTGCAGTCTTTTGTTCCTCCAGGTTGGGTGTTTGACTCGAGTTAGCGTCTCAGTCGGTAAAATGGTAGAGGAGTAATTGATCCAAGTTAATGGGCCTCTACTTCGCTTTACTCGCTGGCTTGCGGTTAGGTTCTTATTAGAACTAAAGGCTTTGGACGAAAACCCTAATTGTTCTCCTCCTTAGTGGCTGGACACCCTGGCAGTACCCGTCCATCAAACTCAAATGCATACACAACCAAAAAATAATCCTATACTGCATCGGTCGTCGCGCAGGATAATCAGGATCCCGCTGTCCGTTGCAGCGAGCGGGGCGGGTAGTGATAAGTGAGCTACTGCGCAGATATCCCAACCTTTGTTTAACTCGTTATCTTCCGTACCCAATCCTTTATCCTTTTTTCCAACCCGTAGCATTCCCTCAGACTACTTGTTAATCACTCGTCAAAGTTCGGTAAGTAGTTTACCCCAAAATAGATTGCATATTCTGAAGCCTCGTCAGCCACTTAATCTGGGGGCCTTCAACGTAAGGGCTCTTATGCAGGTAGGTCAACAAGCATGTCTGGCGCGTACAATGGACACTGCTGCGTGTCGGAGACGAATCCAGGATCCTAGTACTATATGCCACTTAAGTGCACCGGGGTTGTCTTCGAGGTTCTTCCTCCGCACGTCAGGTGATGACGAAGCCTGTTCAGGCGGTCAGCGTGGTGTGGGCATTGCACCGAAGCCGCACTATTCGATTGGATTCCCGTCGACAGTCGCTTATGTGCGATGTGGCTCCAAGGGTCTATCAGCATCCGGAAGGTAAGCAACACCAATAGGTGTCTCTTCATCATTTCAGCGTATGCTCCGACCAACTGCAGTTCTGACGCACAAAAGGACGACTTTTATGATAAACTCACCGAACTCAATCGGTTGAGCCGAAGCTCCGATATAGTTATCCTCGCAGGTGATTTTAACGCTCAAGTCGGAAAACTGAGCGCATCGGAAGCATTCCTAGGCGGTCATTGTGCTCTGCCCTGCCAATGAACAGATAATGGCGATCGAGTTCTTCAGTTTTGCGCAGATCATCATCTGTTCCTATCCAGCACCAACTTCCGACACAGCTCTCAAAGGACAGCAAAGTGGCGCTCAAATTCAACTGACACGCTAACTCAGATCGACCACATAGCAGTAAGCTACCGTTGGCGTGACTCAATACAAAACTGCAGGTCCTATTGGACCATCTGTGTTGAATCTGATCATGCGTTAGTTTTGATGCAGTTCACTCTCCAACTCACTGGTCGCAGAAAATTACACCAAACTTAATTGGCAGATCATCGCTTACCTGACCCAACCGTTCATGCCCGTTTTGAATCAGAACCAGGGCAAGAGCTAAACGTACTGCAGGGTAGTAGTGTAAATGAACGATGGGATCAGATTAGCTGAGCAATGCACTCCCCAGAGAACGTTGATTGTGGATCTGAAGCAGTAGCCCGCCCGAGGCATTGAATATCTGATGAGTCAGTAACACTGACAGAGAAAAAGCGGCAAATCGCAACCACCCGGGATCAAGGCAGAGTTAGGTGGTGTCTACAACGTCATCTCACGAGGAGCCTCAAGAAAGACCGTGAGAACTGGTGGGCAACGATAGTTAGTGAAATGGAAGAAGCAGCTGCATCAGGGAGTAGTCAGAGACTGTTTCAAATGATACGCAATGCGAGAGGTCGGCGAACCAGTTACTGAAACAATCTGCGACAAAAGTGCACAAGTTACTCGCAATAGGGAACAACGGCTTGACAGATGGGTGGAGCACTTCAACGAACAGTTCAGCTGGCCAGGCGCTAACCGCGCTATCTCCTCCAGTGTAGCTAAAGCTCCGTGGGCAGTGTCATCTGAACCTCCTGCTGCAGGAGAAGTTCGTTCTTGCATCCAAGCCCAAAAGAAAGGAAAAGCAGCAGGGCCGAACGGGCTTCCTCCCACTCTTTTCAAGATGGGGGGCGATGACCTTGTAGACTCCATCACTGATTTAATGCGTAACATCTGGTTACACGAGCGCATTCCATCATCCTCGAGCGGATCACTGATCGTTCCAACTTTTAGGAAGGGATCTCGCAATGACCGCGCAAACCACCGTGGAATAAGTTTGATCCCAATCGTCACCAGGTTACTAGCCTCCATCATACTTCGACGTCTGACACCCTTCAGGGAGAAAAACATGCGCGAACAACAAGCAGGATTTCGACCAGTTCGCGGTTGTATCGATCAAATCTTCACTCTGCGTCAAGTCCTCGAACTACGCCACACGCACCGTTGACCAACGGTTTTCGTGTTCCTTGACCTAAAGGGAGCCTTCGACTCAGTTGATCGTGAATCGCTTATGGATTCATTCCTTCGCAAAGGGATGCCGCAGAAGTGTGTGAACATATTGAGTTCACTCTACTCCCACTTCTGGTAGTGTAAGTTTCTACGGCGAGCTGAGTGGGTCGTTCGTGACTAGCAGTCGTATGCTGTGCTGGCTTTAATAGCGGCTATTGATCGGCTCTTTGCTTTTGACTCGTTTGAATGAACTCTGCGGGAATAAAATTCAGTCGTTAAACTGACGGAGCAGTTTCTGCCTATCGACAGGATTTTATAAAACTACACTTCCGACACCCTTAATCCAGACATGTCTGTATTGCTCATCAGTTTAAAAGCCAAGATAAATCAGTCATACTTGTTCGGCGTACCGGAGTTGGCCGTATTCATCACACTCAAAGTTATTTGCACACTTTTCGCTGTACGTTGTATATGAGCATAAGCATTACAGTCCTGAATGCTTATTTCACTGCCTTCAGCGTTCCAGAAGCACTCCGCAATCGCTTCTCGCCTAAATATCCCTTGTATTATCAAATGTCGTGGTTTGAGCCTTTGCGCGAAGTGTTCATTAGCCGGTCCGTTTGTAACGGTTTTTCGAGTTTGTGGTTGTATAAACCTGACCGCGTCCTCAAATTTTGCTTGTATGCTTTTTGCCAACGCAAAAAAACCTACACATTTGATCGACTAACCTGTCCGAGGAACCTCGCTATGGAAAATGTTCCGCTCAACTGTCCGTGTCATTTCGCCTCGTATCCTCACGTGATTCCCCGCACCCTTGTGAAAGTTTCCTTGTGTTGTTGATGGTACTTCGAATAATACTTGCCTTTTCCGCATGTGATTGCAATAGTTGCGTTTATTGAAATCGCTTTAGTACACTGTTTTTTTTTAACAAACTCACCAAATATGGTACAATTTCTGCTATCACGTAAGAGGGCATTGTTTCAACTCTTTTTTCCATTCATTTTTATTTTCACTTCTTTTCGCATGTTACTTTTCAGCTATCATCATTGGCTTTACCATATTAGAATCCCATATGCTGTGTGTTACGCTGAAATTCGATTTTACGTGATACTATTTATTTCGCATTATGACTGTTTATCTTTACCCCACTGCAGGGCGTGTTGCGTATACACGTCATAGCTGGTCGCAATTTGAAAGCGGGAGATAAATCTGTAGTCGGACGTGGTTCTTCCGATCCATACTGCATCGTGCGAGGTGAGTGGGTCCGCCTGATTAGACTTTGATCTTAACTGACTGTGTGTGTGTGTGTGTGTGTGTGTGTGTGTGTGTGTGTGTGTGTGTGCATTTTGATTATTAGTCTACATGTGAGAACTACGTTGATAAACAAACAGCGCTTCGACTGGCTGGTAGTCGGTTTATGTTGGTATGCCCAACACTACGGTTGTCCTTGTTTGCCGTCGTGCGTTGTATAAAATTCAATTGCTGCTTAATTTCAATCCTTATTTCTTGAAGGTTGTTCATTGATACTGGTGTATTGGCTGGATGAAGAAGGCCTGTATCGTACTATCAGGCTTTCCTTACTGGATGAACTCAGCTCCTCGTAAATTAAACGACATAGCCCCGCATGCCTTCTACTGTGTCTGTGGGAATGAAAATAGATGTTCTGTGAATTTTTATTCAAATGCTCGAGCATTACCTATTACAATATAGTTATTTATTGACAAAGTACTGAAGATCGGTTCTCGTAGATCAAGAGAACTGAATTCCATTTCGCCTGTTCACCGAGCTTGACAATTTGCTTGCAAACGTTTCATCACCAACCGATGTGACATCGTCAGAGCCAAAAACTCCGTTATCGCACAATTCTACGGACTGTCGAAGATACACAAGGGAGAAATTCTCCTCAGGTCGATCGTCTCCCTTCGAGGAACAGCTGCGTACATTTTAGCAAAAGAATTATGAAACGACTGAACCCACTCATCGTAGAACACGAACACATCGTGATGAACTCATGGCAGTTCTGGGACAAGCGCAAACTGTCAATATCCAAGATGACGAAATAATGGTCTCATTTAACGTCACCGCTTTGTTCACCTCGATGGACTTGGATCTGGCAAGGTCTGCGTTCTGCGACCTGGAGACTAAGCATCCACCAAACCAGCCGATGAAACCAGCTGCCATCTGCGAACTCGTGGAACTATGCATGCAGACACTTCAAATTCGAGGACACAATCTACGAACAGCGGTAAGGGACGCCAATGTGATCACCAATTTCTGGATTAGTGGCCGAAGCCGTAATCCAGAAGGAGCGGGAGGGAATCACTACCAAGAATCATACCAAAACTTTGGCTCCGATATGTGGTTAACGCATTCGTCATCTTGAAGAAGTCGGATCCAGAAGGGACACAACATCATCAGTACTACATTAAATGGCATCAGATTCTCAATGGAGGCGAAGAAGGACAACAAACTGGCATTTTTGGACATCTTGATTATCAGAATGCCATCTGGAAACCAGGAGACAACGGTGTACCACACAGCAAAGCATACACACCAAATCTCAAACTTCAAAATTAATCATCCAAAAAACCACAAGAGATGCTGTGTTAGGATCCTGATCGAAAGAATCCAATCGCACTACAGCACCGATATACTCAAGAAGAAAGGCACCTCTTCAGATTATTTTCCCGTAATGGCTACACCCGTAACTTTATACAAGTAACTCTGAATCACAGAAGAAAACAATAAACAAACGGATAATTGGGAACAAGAACGACCCTGCCATACATCAAGGACGTTTTGGAAATGACAGTAAGACTGGTCAGATCATATGGAATCCAAGTAGCCCACAAACCGACCGCCTTTTTAGGGAGACTCCTTTCAAAACCAAAGTAGAGAACAATGGAGAAGGAGAGCATTTTTATCTACAAAATAAACTGCAACTGCCCAAAGAAAATCATATCGGACAAACTGGAAAAAGCCACCTACTAGAATCCGGGAATACTAATCGACGGTCAGGAGGCATAACCCTCTGTCGTTGGTTTTCCTCCGTGAAGATTGAGGAGAACATCAATTCGACTTCGAATCAGTGACAATCATCGACCAAGTTCGTTCAAAACACGCCAGAGAATTTCTCAAGTATTGTCACTTCAAGCAACTCAATAAACAGATACATGGAACTGAATCACGTGTAAACACCAATACAACTCAGTGATCACATGGCGCAACCAAAGGTTACAGCGTGACTTGAGATCGGACAAAAACGCACAACCAAGACAAAAGAACAACTACTCTCTCTCACTCGCCCCCTTTCATCAGTTCAACGGCAAACCGAGTCGAACACCTTGAGAATAAGGGTCAAACAGTCGTTGGAGAAGAACACGTATATAAGCGAACGAGTATAAGCGGAACACTGCCACTTCACAAGCACTGACGATTTCACCTCGGCTGATGATGAAACGTTTGCCAGCAAAGTGCCAAGCTCGGCTTGCAGGCGAAATGGATTGGTTATTTATATCTTACATTACTAAGAGTCCGTTTATAATGTGACATTGTCATTATTCTGTATTTTAATATAGATGCAATAGAAGTGAACGATGTTCACTACGTTTTATACACAGCATTGATGCCTAACCTACATTCAGTTATTCCTGAATTTAGTAGCACGCTAAAAACAAACCCAATAGAATACGGAAATGATTCGCTCTCTCAAAATCCTCACCGTGCCCGAGATGATCCGACAAAGCGAAACTCGAATCGCGCGTGGACATTATCCAGTATCGTTGTTCTGTGAGAGTCAACCGATGCTTGCGAACTCAATTTATACAAAATAAGGTACATTATTCGGTGCTTGTCCACAGTTTTAGGTGTCTCAATAAAACAGAAGCCCACTGACGAGTATGGTAAGGTCATTACAATCAAAGCGATTCAACCAAGGAGCATTTGCTGTTCGAATCTTCGAACAGCTGAAAAAGTCGATCAACCCCTTCAACCAATCCGCGTATACCGATTGGTTCTCCAACGAAACTTGTTACTCATTTCCCGGTCGGACTATAGAGGATCTGTAAAGTTCGCTTCAGTGTATTTTACTGTACTATGATAATACTAAACGGATGGGATGGAGAGGAGGTCACATCACGAATGGCGGAAGCTAGAGCAGCTTTCGCCAACCTGCGACACATGTGGCGCCGCCGTGATATCCGACTATCCCCTAAGGGAAGGGTGTACATCGCCGCGGTTCGTAGCGTTTTGCTTTACGGTTGCGAGACCTGGCCTCTCCGTTGAAGATGCTGATCGACTTTTTGTATTCGACCACCGATGTCTCCGAAGCATTGCTGGTGTCTGGTGGGAAAACTCGGTGAGTAATGACGAGGTTCGTCGTCGTGTGTTCGGTGTGAATAGTTGTTCTCTAACGGAAGTAATCGCCTCCGTTGGTTTCGTCACGCATTGCGTATGCTTGCCCATCACTACCTTTCCGAGCTCTCCGCACGTGCCGGGCAAGGCTGAAAGAAACTTCGTGGCGTTCAGACCATGACATGGCGTAAAGGTATGAAGAAGCTAGCTTCAGCTTTGGCTTCAGTTGTTGCAGCCCGCCTTCCAGGTTGGTGCCCGAGGGATGAGGATTGTCGTCAGTTAGAGACGCTGAGAGATATGGCCCAGAAGAGAAGTCAGTGGCGCGAATACGGTTTGCCTGTTGAAATCCCCTGCCCTATAAAAAAGAGAAACTAACACAACCAAAATTTCAAAAAGTGTACGTGAGAGCACACAAAAAAATGTCGTCCCATTTATTTGTTATTTTCCATTTTAATAGTTCCGGCTTTTTTCCTGTGTTCTGTGTCCCAACGTCTCCTATGATTGTTTTGGCGTTGGCATCATGCTTGTCCGCAAGTATATATATTTGATAATAAGTAGTATGTGAATGACTGGTCAAAATTTCCTGGAAGCACACGACCGGTTTCGCAGTTCTTGCCGCTCGTGAGGCATAAGTATCCGGTAATCTTTTGTCAGTTCATTCATATACTTGTACCTAGGAAATGTTTTTTCGTCACAACATCCTTGTTTCGCGAGGTCAGCTGGTGTGGAATTTAACCAACACCCACCGTGATACAGACGTAAAGCGTTACACTGGAGAGGCAAGAGTAGATCAAATAGCGACTCCTGCAGAAACGGCTTCATATTTTCAAACTCTTGCGGCTCTTCAGACACTTACGCATGGGAACGTCTGAAGTGGCCACTTCACAAGCACTGATAATGTCACCTCGGCTGGTGGTGAAACGTTTGCAAATCAATTGCCAAGCTCGGCGAACAGGCGAAATGGAATTCAGTTCAGTATTGGTTTTTAACCCCCATCCGCTTAGTGCAGCAGGTGCAACGTTGATCAAACAAAACTTTATCGGTCTAATACAGTACCATTACTCTCATTATCGCGACATCCGACTTACACTGAACGGCCTTTTGCATCCAAAATACTATTTCCTCCCTTAGAGTCGCATTCTCTCGCATCGTTTTGTATATTCCGGCCCTCATGTGAGAGGTGTGAAAACCGGAGATTCACGCTTTTTGTAGCCTGTATACCGTATACCATAATTTTTCTTCCTTATGCTTCCAGTTGGTGCCCGAACATTCAAGACGGCGGTTATAAATAGTACTCTGGAGCCCGTTTGGAATGAATACTTTGAGGTGAGTCAATAATTTTGATATTCTCGCGTCAGTTCCGAGATCACTTTTGTCATCTGGTTAAATGGATCATTTTTATACTTGGTTATTTGTTTTTTTGAAATGAACTGGAAACGTTTGTCAATCTGTGGCTTATTGCCTCAGTGTGAGCGACCTGGATATACGACGACCTCAGTCATGGACTGCTTAATGCACGGTAGGATTTGTGTACATTCTCGACTAAGTCTTCTTCGTGCCTTGATATGCCGACTTGCCATATGTGAGCCGTAACGGACAACAATCCGTACCAGAGCAGTGTTCGGTGATAGACAAAACTATCGCACTAGTACCTCGATTAATGCACTAACACTTCGATTTTTACCACCTATCTCTTGTTTTTATTAA
>UZAN01047044.1:0-17845 GCA_900618425.1 Echinostoma caproni
AATCTACATTTTGCTCTTTTATCCAAATGGGCAACCAACACTGGCGCACGAAAGTGCATGGGTAATGGTTGTAAAAACTGAAACTGAAAAACGTTATCATCGACGGCATTTAGTGCGAAAATTATGAATTCATTAGCCGTGAAAGCTTTCAGCCATGAAACACTTTCTAATCTTAGACTGCTCAATTTTCGAAACCTCTCAAAAGGTATCGCACAATATTACTTTCAGGTTACCACATCTATCCGTCCATACATCGAGTACTCAATTCAGGCCTGGAACTCATGGCAGCAGCGAGATCGGAAGGCGCTCGAACATCCGTAGAGAATCGCTACCAAGCTGGTCAAAGGTCTAGATTCCAAGACCTATGGCGAAAGATAATAAGTGTTGGGGTTATACTTGTCTCAATATCGTCAAATCAGAGGTGACATGATCTTACTGTATCGCAGTTTCCAACAATCCAGCCTTCCATGTAGACTTCTTTTGGTTTTATCAACCAATGTTCATCTCAGAGGGCATCCACTGACGTTGGCACTCCAAAAGAGCCGTCTCGACTGCAGACACTATTCGTTTGCAGTGTGCAGCACATGATACTCTCTACCACCTCACGTGGTTTGTACGCCAACATTAGTATCTTCCAAGCGTCAGCTTGATGGTGCTCTGGCAAACATTGTTTCAACACACAACTACATAATGTATTCTGCTGCTCATCACAAACATTACATTACTCTTATGTACATGAACTGTGATCTTGTGAATCCTGTTCCGAACCCAAAGTGTAAACACCCTATGGGATTTGATAAGCAGCGTCTTTTCCCATAGTTTGAATTTTATATGTAGAAAGCCAGTAATTCATGAAGATTCTCATATGAGGGAACACATTCAAATTATTTTGCGTTACTTTAACCGAGTATTGTAGAAATAAGCAAAACTTGGAACTATCACCAACCTGGACTGATTGAACAGCAAGGGGTTGTAGGGGGTCGACTGAAGTGTTAGTGTTCGGTGTAAACCGTCCTGTCGAATTGACTGGAACTTTGTTGATAGTCGTAACTGTAACTGGTAGTACCGTTTCGTCCAGATCAGACAGAGAGGTAGCAACGGCCTCGCTATCGCCCGAAGCTTGGTTCAATGCGGCTCTCTCGACCACATCGGACGGGCCGATGGATTCGGACTCGGTGAATTCGTCTGACAAATGAGAACATGAACATAAATAACTAAATATGGCAGGTTTGCCAGAACGACGACAGTGAAAACTACGTCCAAGAGAAACAATACAATCTAAATACTGCTGAACAAATTTGCAGCATATCAACGTAGCTTGTAGATAGAATGCATTATCAATACGATTTTCGTTTAAAAATACTACAGGCAAGGAAAACGCATCTGAGTCAACCTAGAGATATTTCAGCTTACATTTAACGACTCTGGTGATCTAAACGATCTATTCAGCACCCGTGATTTCCTGATGCGCTTGTTAAGTGATAGTAGCAACAGAGCAGACCGACTGTAACAGATGGTGGTGGCGCAGTGGTTTAATCGCTGTCACAGGCGTGCTTTGGACCGAGGTTTGAGACCCGCCACCGCCACCCGACCTGGTGTTAGGCTGCTTTGCTGTCGTCCGGTTCAATACCACGCCTAAACCTATCGGGGCCTTATGTCGTTTACCACTCCAAGTCCCGGGACTTAGGTAACCGGCTTCCATCACTGAACAACGGGTCCTCGTGACTATGGGGTTTACCCCGTTTGTTGTTCATTACAGGAAAGTGTGTAATGAAAAAATCTATGCAGTAAGTTTTAAAAGTGACACTACATTTCAGTGGGCAGTTTCGCCTGAATATGGGATTCGAATTTTGACTAATTGGTACCTCAGTCAAATGAACCAATCGGGTGAATGACGAACAGTAATGACGAAAAATGTCGGTTTGCTAGACCAATTGATACAACAATTTCGATGTGTAAAAATTTAGTGAGTGGGGATAAATGTCATATTGCCATGGAAAAATTGGTGCCGACTCATCAAGCAGCACTAAGTGAAACTAATGGCAAATGCTAGAAAGAGGTGAACGAACGGTTGTTACCAAATTATGAAAAAGGCGTTTTACGTGTCCATGACTAACAAGAGCAGTTGATGCAGTGAAAAAGAAAGAAAATTTAGATCAGCCTATACAATATGTGATCGGAGTCGATGATGAAAGACAGCATGGAGCAGTTATGATAATAATTATAGTGACTCTAAAAGCAAGCTATAATATATTATTCAATATCGCCAGAAAAACGATTATCTGTGTGTCTACAGCAACACTACAACGCAAGCCAATACGCCGCATCCAAAAGAAAGCGAAACCGAAATACGTGATCGTTCGAAATGTCATCAAACTAGAGTTATGGGCACAGATAGCAGGGACGGCTGTTCCAAAAGTAAAATGCATTTAGGGAATATAAACACAGTGAAATATTGAACAATATTTGTTTACGTTCGAACAATAAGCCCGTTTCAACACAGCATACGCGCATATATAATGCCTGGGTAGAAGCAAAATTCCTAACAAAAGTGAACAAACAAATGGAGCTGAACGGTATGCAAAGACCTGTAAAGTCAAAAATCTATGAAAGACAAGAGTGCATTTTAAACATAAGACAGAATAACTCAAAGGGGTCCGTGATTTTATTTTACACGCTTGTGTTTCTGTCCCTATTTCTGTAGGCGAATATCGGCAGAGAATTAAAAAAGGGAAATTGCTGCATAGAAGGTATGATCTGTGCTAATATTACGTATGGTCAGTTAAACAATTTGTTTTGAGCGAGGGCATCAATTGAATGCATGCTCTAATCAATGCCCTCGATATATCTGTTCCACTCGGGACTTCTGTACAGCACTTGGTTATCGATGCAACGCATCGCACTGTGGCGATTGGTACAAAGAAAAGGATTTCAAGGAGATCTATCATGCGTAAATATATTCGACCTTCACCTGAAAATGAGTTTCCTATGCTAGACTGATGCAGAATACAAGTGAGGTGAAACCCAGTTAGCAAAACGGAAACCAGTATACTTGTGTTAACTGCTAGCAGTGTAAGGGAACGGCAGTAATCACAACGGAAATGGAAACATTCTACCACAACAGGTATCAATTTAAAAACAGTAGAAGGTGGTCGAAAGCAAGTGCGTAACACGAAAATCGGAAAAACATACAGCTATATCAATATTAAATCCAGAATCATTGTTAACAAGTGATTGGAAAAAGAGAATCACAAAACTCCAATCAGTTATCGTAACGTTTGAATAAAATATGTGCATTCCCGTTCGACGATTTCATATATAGCAAGTATATAAAACACAACACTGCAAAATCAGACTAGTAACCGTGCACTGATAACACCCGTGTGGATCCAATCTGCGCACTGAGTCAGAAATAGATATTCGGACACAGCGAATGCAGTTTTATATCGAGTAAGCTGATCCCCACTAATTGCAGTGAGATACCAAAACGCGAATCAATTACCTTTGCCCTGATGGACTCATATTTTAAAACGTTAGAGTCCATGCAAGCAATTAATGATGAGTAAAACTCCTTAAATAAGTTCTCTTCTAAATTTCAGTTGACAGAGACCAAAACCTTCATATGATCGAACTGTTTATGAATGTTCTTCATTTTGGCTTGAATGACGGTTTTGAACAACGGATGTGCGTTTTTCACCTTCAAAATTCAAAGATACGTTGACTAGAGCTACCCTAAAACTATATCGTTAGAATTCGTTGTCCCATCGGAATCAGATTAGTCGGCTTCGCTTGTTGGGACACGTATTGCGCATGCCCAGCCTTTGTCTAGCGCACCGCGCCTTATTCGTAGTTACGGCTCCAGGTTGGAAGAAAGCGCGTGAAGATCAACAGATGACGTGGAAACGAGGCATGAAGAAATGCACGGAGCGACCGGGTAGAATCGGTGTCTCCCAACTTCCAGGTTGAGGTCCGAAAAACTTTGCAACTGGCTGGTTGGAGACATTGAAGGATATGGCGACTAACCGACAGCAGTGGCGTTCTTGTTGTTATTAACAAGTCAGAATGCATGATAAGGTATGTATTGTGTACTCTGTGTGTTGATCACAGGGTTTCACTTCCTTTGTCTCCCTCTAATAGGCCCAATCACTCTCTCTCTTGTGTTTCATCGCTTGATTTGTGTACATTGTGAGCTTGGCAGCGATCAGTGAAGTTAGCTTCATTGCACCTCGCTGCACGATGATGATGATGAAATAGTCAGAAATTAGTTTCAGTCGATTGCTTTCTCCATACAGGCAGTTCCGTGACCAATGACGGTCACGCAGCAAACGAGATCACTGCGCACATTCCTAAAGCTCGAGCAGCATATGATGAGAGCCTGGCTGGCTAAGGAGAATCTTAGACATGCCTATTAATCGTCCATCCCACCGCACATTCTTGGCTGTTGCACTCCGGACTTGGGAAAATCACGTGGAGGTATGAAGATTACACGTGGTTGGTATTGCGGAATAACATGATGGTCAACAGACAACAGGCGCGTCCGTGCTGTCATTTCTAGTCAGACCGCGTTACTCGAATCGCTGTGGTTTCAAAACTACACCCTGCTGGAATCGAGAGGGTTTATTTCCAGTTGCCTTTTTTAACACAGGTACTTTTTCCATTAATCTCATGCATCCCAATTTACTTCCGACATGTAAGTTCGTTAGCTTTCAGTAAAGTTCGCTTGACCATATTTTGATGTACGACAATGATGATCACCATGTTGATAATTTGGTGAGATTAAAAATATGTTCACCGACAGGAATTAGGGAACAGGTCAGCTTGGTACCCAAGACTAAGTACACATGAACCCGTTCCGGAAACACCAATTCAATATCCTAACAAAAACATCCACCTTATTTTATTGAAACATCTCATCTGTAGCTTAACGAATGAAAGTCAGTGTAGCGCTCATTTTAGGGATGACACTGAATTTTGTACTAGATTTCGGTGGGTGGCAACCTATGTTCCCAACATGAAGAGAAATCATTCCTAAAAGCAAAACTTAATAACCATTCTAAGTTTGAATGGCTTGTACAGAGCACATAGAGTAAAATTCATATTTTTTCATTATAAAGACGTGCTCCTCTGTTTCTTTTCATCATGAAGATTGAATGTTTGAATTAGAAACATGCAGTGTTATGTCAGCTACAACTCCATCCAGTATTAGATTGAAAATTGAGAGAAATAAGACCACACACAGCATATCTATACAAAATTTTCACGACAATGACTACTTTGCTTGCTTTCCCATTAGAACTCGACTATCCCCGTGATTTCCTAGTTTTTACTTATTTCCAAAGCACGTTTGTCGAACAGTATCTGGGAAGTGGGTTTCCATTCTGAAAACATTTTATCAGCAGAACGTGAAACGATTTAGAGTTTCAAAATCACTACTCCCTACTGTTCATAAAAAACTGGGATTTGTTGGAATTCGCTACACGCTTATCTTCTTTAACCTTTTCTATGGACGGCGTCCTACGGAGGAGACTATTATGATAGTACTTCCAGAAAAACCGAATTCACTCCAGGAAATAATGTTAACTTAGCATACGTTGTTTATACATGACTGAGAGAAGCGGAGATTGCAAATCGTCGTAAACAGCTGACAGAATGACATATTTCGGGACAGTACGTGTATTACATGCCCTAGAGGCAAAATCATTCGGAAAAATGGTGAAATACAATACCATACAATGATGAAATAAATATCCCTTTGTTGATGCCAAGAATAACAAAACCGCTGAGCTTTTGTAGAAAAACAAACCCGTTCTGCAAAAAAGTGCACCTGTGTAACTACAACAACGTTTTCTGGCTGATTAGTTTGACGGACAAAGTAATATTTCATTTCCAAGCACGTGGGTTCGGTCCCTCAGCATCAAACGTGCTGTCAGACTTGAGCATGCAATTCCCTGGTATCTTTTTACCATCCATTGTGTTTTCGGTAACGACTAATGAGATGCTACGGGATTATTGATGGATTTTGAATACAAATAATCACTTTGGATTTCTTCAATTGATTTGTTGACGTATTCTGATAACCTAAATACACGGACCTCTGATATCTAACAGCATTTATTCTTCGTCTACCCATATGTTTGACCGATGAGGAAGGAGTAATCGCAAGAGTTTGAAGCTAATAGCATACACGCATTATATACATAAAAAGCTACTTTGGGAAACTCTGCCATACACCTCAGGTTCGACTAGAGATCCCATACTAGGAAGCCCAACGCGACTTATTCGACCACGAACGCTGACCAAGATTTCCATGGCTTTGGGTCCCTTATATGGTAAACATCCTTATTATGGAGTGTTATCAGCCAATTTTTGATTGGAGTGAAGAAATATCCTGACCATTGAACTACGGTTTCTTACGTGGATACAAGACTGCGCTCGACGAGTGAATTTTGTTCGATTATTGCGCCAGTTACAGTTGGACTGTTCGGTAAAAATTTGGAAACCGAATATGGTCAAGTGAGAAGACCGAGAATGTGATCCATTCGTTAAACCTCAACAGTTGGTTTTGCTCTTAGATATGAAATTGCCGCGTAAATTGATTGGAAAGCATAGTGCTATGAACATAAAACATCTATGAAGTTTTAGTTGGCAATCAACGGTCTTCATCTGTTAACTAAAGCAATCAATTGAAGTGAGAGTTCACGCATGTACCACTTTCACGAGCAGGCCTGAGTGTGTTGCACTTGACTGAGAGTAAAAGAGCAACAAGAGGAGCGCGTGTACAATATCAACTTGAGAAACCCTGTTGATGTACGGTAATGTGCTAGCATACAACACGGCTTATAAAAAATAAACTCTAAGTACAAAGTTCACCGAGGAGAGTTGGAATGAATAAGTGAAACAAACGGGACGTGATTTCAGCTGTGAGGGTACGGAAACGGAAGACAGGATGAAGACTTCTTATGCAGCGACGGTAGCTATCAGGTAACATGGCTGGCCCACGCAAGAAACAGCACAATCCAAATCACACAACGCAAAAAAACAGACCTGTCTCCGAATACTCCTGAGGATGCTTCGGTTACACACATTGATGAAAACTGAAACCTCAATCAATTACAGCGGGACTCCACCCACCTTGATGATCAACTTTGCGTAAAACGGTTACGGTTGTCGTTTTTCCGGAGAGTAAGAGCTGATCCATCATTTGTTCCAGATCATGTAATGTGAATGATTCGTTGTTGGACGATTTGCGCAAATCTCTTCCATTTAGTTCAATAAGTATATCACCTTTGAGAACATCGCACACATCCGCAGAGCTGCCTGTGGTACAGTCGGGGTAGTCCGAGTAGAGACAGGCGAACTGGTTATAACAAATTAGTTTCGATGAACAAGTCAGCACGCGTTACAAGTGATAAGTGAATATTGGCGATAAAGGAAGCCGCAATTGCAGTCGCAGAGAAGCGAAATAACTAAAAACCACGAGGGAAAACGACATCACCGTGGTGTTAAAAATGAAAGCTAGCTTGGACTTTCAGCAGGATATGAATTCGAAACGAACTGGTTTCTCGTAAATTTGACTACTGTTCCCTTCGGGACTGGCATGTAATGAGGAACGGCGATGATTATGGCATCAAACACATCACTACCGGGACAGAATTCGAAAGAAACTGTTCAAGGGACCAAGGTCGACATGATTGTTCCTTTTATGAGCAAGCAGAAGAAAGCAGCTACAGTTAGAAAAAAATGCATGAATTAACACACTCGACGTACGGAATAAACAATCAGCACGATAAGCACAAGTGTGCATAAGGATATTTAATTCAGGGCTATTCAACATCACTTTATAACCCAACGCATCAAATAAACAATAAACAAGGTGAAACACTGATAAAATTGGCTTTTACCGGAATCAATTGCAAAACAAAACCCATCGATCATGGGGCGCGTACTGAAAGCATATGGAAAACTACGGCCAACACTTGGAATGCTCCCAGAACGACGGGACTGCACCTTGACGTGGTGTGATGGTTTACGTGCCTCCATGACCCCGCGAGCTACACAGGATCGCTTTTCACAGCCGTAGATCTAATCATACCTGGAAAGGTCAACGAATAGAGGCCAGACGAAGCTCAGTTTCACAAAGCCAGCTGCTTGGGCACCTGGCTTCCTTCATTCCACATCCCCACCTGGAGAGGTCACTCCAGCAAATAAACACGCGTTGGATGTATGCCCCACTGCCTTGTGGGTAAGACTTTTGAGTCAAAGGCTCCGGTTAGGATTCCCAAAGAAAAACCCCTTCGTCAGTGTGGGCTACCGCGAAGTATGTCGCGCCCTAAAGTCTTAGGAAACCATTTGGAAAACCATCTTTCCCATCTGTTTCAGGAATGCTCCCGTTTGGTATAATTGTCTGTAGTAGAACTTGCTTTGTGTTGTCACCTAATACAACACGTTTGTGAAGCGAAAACGAATCAAAAACACCGATGATCCCGAAAAGTGGCCAAACTAACAAACCATTCTGAAGTCCTTCGTGGTTCAATTCAGCTTAGTTCTAACAAATATAAACGAAGGATTTTGCGCACTGGTTTTAGCTGCGGTTTGATGTCTGCCCATTTGTATGAACGAGTAAACAGAAGATTCAAATAATGAAAGTAGTTTCAAGGTGAAAAAGGAGAACTCATGTAGGTCAAGGTTGCAAGAAAAATGAGGAAATGTACGTGCATTACTGATTAGGACACTCAAGAATATCACTCTGACCATTGAATACGCTGGTCTCGAAATCTAAATCCAGAAAGCCTTGGGCAACCTATGTGGACAAGTCTCCTGGACAGGGTTTCGCGCCCTTAGACCAGGTCTTGATTTGAACATCCTTGACTTTTTACCACCTATGGCATGGAAACAATACATACCCCCACCAATGTAGTCTTCATTGAATTGATTGATCTTGTACGTGGAGCTACCACTGTAACGGCCGAAATGTCACTGTGCAGAAAGGAGAGGAGGGAAGTAATGCACGTCACACGCTTGAGGATTTTTTGTGGTCACAGTTTATGTTGTTCGCACCTTACCTGAGTCTTTGTGGATACAGATTTTGCCTCCGTCGCCTCCATGTGTGGGACACACTTTCTCGTAAAGATCAATCACATAAGAGGAGAGAGAAATAATTAAATTCTCTCAAGCCTAATTTATTGAATATGCTGAAAAAACTCAAGAACCGACATACTCGGGTTTTATGGCCACCTGAGTAAATAATATAAGCGGAAATATTTTCGTTAGATGTGTCCCTTTTGTCATATGCTTTAAATTATTCTCATTCGCCAAGTGATGAGGTAAAACCACCAATCAGGTTAAATAACAGCTCGATAAAGACGTATGTAGGAGCCAGTTTTACTGTTTCAAGGGCAATTCTGTGTAAGTCCACTGTGTGCGAGCAGCTGGTGCATCGTCAGGCCAAGAGAGCAGCAGAACCGGGTCCGAACACGCACCCACACCAGCACAAACGAACATGTAAACGCACGTTCACAGACAACCACGGACGATATGTGAGGACACGAAGAAAATTGAAAAACAGCGGAACAAAAAGCATTTGTGGAGTTACGGGTCAGTCGTACTGGAGTCTGCATACTAATCAACTGGTAGAACGAGACGAACAAAGACCAGCAACCAGATAGAGGCACCGGAGTGGATAACACAGTATTCGTCAAATGCAACGAAGAGTGGGTTTGTTGGCTATGCAGTAGCAGGAGCATAAACACACGTAAACACACGTAAACGTGTGCACGCATACAAAATGTACGCGGCAGACAGTTTGAAAACGAGTCACATGATTGACCCAGGCGAGGATAACCGTATGGAAATCGGCTACTCCGGTCTTCAGGTGATCCGACAGTGATTCTCAAAACAGATTCATGTGCGGCACATTAACGAATGCAGAGTTGAAGATCAGCAAATAAAACAGCAGCGTTTTACATAAAACAGCGTATTCCGCAGAATTATCACCATTACCACCGTCACTAATACTATCACTACTTGGATTGCGGCTGGTGGTCACGACAATAAAACGGCGTTCGTGCAAAGATTAATCAGGAAAAAAACAGCAGATATAGAATGCGGCAATAACAAAACCAATAACTGGGAAACAAAAATGATCGAAATAGATTCAAAACGTGCATATTGTAGATTGCAATTATGAAGCGATCAGTGCAATGTTCACTAAGAAATACTAGCATAAATTGCCTAAAGTGTCGAGATGTGACACTTTTGCTTCTCTTGCACGGATGAACTAAAGAGCATTGCGGATTGGTGCGGGCATTTACAGCACGAAACTAAACTGCGAACAGATTGTGCGAATTCAGTGGAGGGAAAATCGTCAAAAGGAGCATTAAGGTATATAACTAGAGAAGTCAAAAACAGCAACCTGAAAATGACTTGCCAATTTTAACCCGCTCCACAACGAATGGCGCGTTGGATGCCGGTCCTTCTGATC
Source organism: Echinostoma caproni (assembly GCA_900618425.1). NCBI lineage: Eukaryota > Metazoa > Platyhelminthes > Trematoda > Plagiorchiida > Echinostomatidae > Echinostoma > Echinostoma caproni. The sequence continues at coordinate 10,481 of UZAN01047044.1, forward strand.
TGACGGTCAAACCCCACCGCGGTTCGAAGGCACCACTTTTCGGTTGTAAACGAATAACAATGCTGCGAAACTCCTGTGCGGTTAATGGATCACTCAAGTTATCAGAGTTGGAAACGGGTTGGCAGGCGTCGACCGACGATGATTTAGGTTCAATGGGTTCATCAATGTCTGATATAGCCTCGTTTAGTGTGTGTTCTGTGTCTGGTCCACTCGTGATTTCAGCTTCAGACTGTTTCAAGAAATGCGAGGGTGGAAAGGGCAACGTATAAAAATAGTCACGTATTGCGTAGCAAACCTTAAAGATGCATCGGCACACTTTGCATGTGTGGTGGGAAAACTGAAGAGTAATCGACAATCATGCACCACACACCAAAGCAAGTGCTCGACCCCAATTAATTACGGTGGTCAGGTCATGTGTTGCGCCTGTCGCCGGATAAGCTGTCGTGCGCGTCTAAAACAGCTGCAGTAGTGCATGTAATCATTTTCTTTACACATTGAGTGTATCCGAATAGGTCAGTGATAATGGCGTCCTTGTCTTCACCGTATTTATTTACCTACTCCATATTTTTAATCATCCTATGCCATTTAGGTCATTCTATCCTTAGTTTTGTTATAATAGCCGAAATAACGCGGCCCAGTGAGAGAACAATGTCGACGATAAATGGAAAAACTTTTGAAGTGTTCAAAAACAAACATCGAAAAGTGAATTATTTATGTCCTTACCAGTAATGTGCAAACTAACATGAACCACGCTATTCCTCTTGTGTCGCTTTCACTCCTTCAAAGGTCATTTATCTCACATATATTCAATGCACTGCGTTTGTAATATAATAGTAAGCAAGCTCCGGAGTACGCCAGTTCGCATGGGGTAAAACAACGACTGTGTAGCTCAGGGGTATATGGTTAAATGGTGAACCCCACCGTATTCACTTCGAATCCCAGTAGGGACACAAAAATAGGACGCGTTGCTGATGAGCTGTATACAATGACGGAGTAGTTGTCTAATGTCTTTTGCCAACTATTATGCAATTTTTTCACTGATCACTTCCTCACTGCTTTCAGTGGAAACCGAGTCGCAAAACTGTGCACTGCGGGATTGAGTCCGTTATCGCTGCGTGTGACAATAATTAATGACGTTTTCCCTCCAAATGTATGTTGAGTGAACCACTTGTTTCCACTGCTTAGTTGTGAGTAAAGTGTAACAAATACTTAGGTGAGGTATTTTTGCAATAACTTCACCTATTGCACCACACACAGATTAAAAGAAGCATCAATGAGGAATTCACACGGATATCATATGATGAAGAGTTCTGGTTTGGACCAAAAGCCGTCAACATTAGGTGAATGAATAACAAAAACTAATGTCTTTAAAACAGGGTGTCGGAATAAACTAATTCAATTTAGTTGTAATCAAATTTGGTATTTGTATAAAACAGTTGGAATATTATGATGGGGGTACAAGGATGTGGTTGTTTCGATTTTGGAAGACAATGAAACTTGACGTGGTTACCCTGTAAAAACATTTTTCGATGGCGGTTCACCGTTAAAAATCATGATTATCGAATGATAAGTGTCAATCCTCACTCCAATGTCAACCGATAATCACCACTCACGCTTGAGAACATAGCTACTGCCTCATGGGCCCAGGAGTAGACCACCGCTCAAATACGTGCCGCAGGGAAGGGTGAGCACCACTCGAAATGAAAAGAAGACTGGAATGAGACACTGTGTAGCGCATCCCTAGTGTTTCTCACAATTGGATTGAACTAAAATCCACTAAAATCCACGTTAAAACCAATTACCGAGAAAAGATACACAGATCAAGTGGGGCTCTCAGTAAACGTGACAGTAACGCGGTCAAATATACAAGGACTTATGATGGTTGCGAGTCATGTACTACTTGTTTCGAATTGAGCATGCACTGATTGTATTTATGAGGACGAAAACTGTAACAAGGCCTGAAATTGCAATAGACGAAAATCAGTAGCCCGTGATAAACCACCACCCGAGTTCCAGTCGGAACGCAGATTCATCGGCTGAATTTCGAACCTTGCGCCGTACGCCGATAGCCAATGACCACAGCCTGTGTTAACCGTGATTCTTTTTTATACTATTTGGTTCTCCATAAAGAAAGGTGTGTCCGAAAAACATCAATTCAATAAAAGCCGATTTATTCACATTTTACTTTGGCTTGAAACGAACAAGGAGATTCGGTTGAAATCGGTGGTGGCGTTCATTGGGGAGAGGGACATCTCGCCATTTCTACTGATCTTGATCCAAGCGGCTTCCCAAAAAGGGTTGCCTGAGATCTATGCAACCTGGTGCACACTGATAGTGCACCCCGAGTTACCCACGTTGACTAACTTCGTTTTTGTACCTCAATTGGTTGACTATTCATCTCAAACATTTAAATTCATTTTGCACGCATTTTGAGCTTGGTATCGATAAGACAGGCACCTTGGAAAACATTTTACTGTAAAATGATGATTCAAGCAATAATGATAACTCAAAACTGCGAGCTCTTAGAAGCACTATGAAATTTGGAATTTACAGGATTTTGTTGATCACCGAACGGTGGCAAGAAGCAAATAATAATTGTCTAGCCTCCGGCAAACCATTGGACCCTTGTTCATGAATTTAAAATAGCACGTTAAACGTGATATCTGAGGTCCGGTGATGGGTCAAACTATTTCGATTAGGTCGTGAAAGACTCAACTGAAAGCATGATCAATTTAAATTTCATAACCATACCTATCTCATTTCCATAACATGCCCGATGTACTGCTCAAAGTCTTTTTGAAATTATGCATTTTCATTCATCTCCAAGACCCACGAATATCTACTTCGTATGAGAGCATAAAAACAGGTCTATCCTATGTTAGCTGTTGCACAATACGAAAAATAGTTCATTTGATCTCCTTCAGATTACCGCACACAGCTGAACCACTAAGTATCTATGCATAAACGAAGTTCAGCTGAGTGAGCGATATAGTATCTATGGGCCGGTATCAAAACGCTGCACTAAGTAGAAAAATGGAACATAGAATGTACAAAACGCGAGTATCGAGGATCATGACCGTAGAGTGTGCAGTATGAACAGCCTGGACCAGGCGCACGTGATGATGATTACCGCTATCCAACTAAACCATCATTTTAACCAAACTAAAACCTCAACTGACTACGGATGGTGTCTATTCACAAGTGTTAAACTTAGTCTCGAGTTTATATTAGCGTTCAGTCGGCCAGTACGACTGTTAGTTGAGATACTCAAGAAAAACTGATTTCATGATAAGGCAAAAGGTTACTAAAATGAAACTTCCACCGTATAGCTCAGTAACTGTGAACAATCGAGATCATCCATGGGACTAACACCAAATGCGAAACTCACTTTAACCTCTGGTTCCACTGAATGACCATTTGTCAACGGGGCTGTCCAATCACATCCCAGCGTGTTGGATTTGTTGGTCCTGTTGAATGTTCCATAGGGTGCGATCGCACTAAGAACACTATCATCGTTGATTTCGGAGAGATCGAAGGCTGCACCAGTAAGTAAAGCCATTCCGGGACTGCTGACTGGCGGCGGTTGGATTATGTCAGTTGATGGAATATATGAGCTGGTAACCGAGGTTCGCTGGTTTCTATTCACATGAAAAGACAAATGAGGACATAGAAGTGCGCTTACCTATGTAAGAACCTGAGGAATGGGAGACAGACGTTGGTATCTTTTTAAGAGAATCAAGCGGCATTTGAACATTTCCTAATTCATCGGAATACGGAGTGCAGAAAAAACATACTTTCAACCATTTCCATCCCAAACCTATAAAATAATTCTACGGACTATGATTGGGATGGAATGCATGGTATGCATTTACTTTATTCAACCTGGGTCGTTTTATTGGTACAGGGGAGGGTAAGGGTTGGCACACGATTCTAAGTTGTACTGCAAAAGTTCCGTAATCGATTACAATCCCATGAGTTTATCACTGTGGGTTATATTTTCGGCTAGCCGAAACCCGGTTTTCATTCTGCGAAGTTTATAAAGAACTTTAAAATAACATTTATGCGCACCTGAGAGAAATGTTTCCCGTAGGGTCGGTCATCAGAATTCATTTTGTGCTCTCACGTCCTTGTTGAGGACTATGGGTTCTAAAGAACGAACCGCTTCAACTCATAAGCTAACTCCAGGATGAACTAAGGCATCGCTACACAACACAAGGTACAAAGATCATTAGAGCAAGAAACAACGCGGAAACAAAGTTTAGTTTGTTTAAAAGACATTTATTCAGTGTTCTCCTGTGCGGGGACTGAATGAAGTGGCCCTCAACTTGGCAGTTCTGTGATTTGGCTTTCGTTTCGATCTCCTAAATATACACTTGGTCAACAATAAAGAAACGAATAAATGAAGGAAGTAGTAAAATGCGATCGGCATCAATATGAGATATAAAATAAAGGTAAACTTGATGTGGGAAGTGAGTAGATGAAGGAGTCTCAACGTTTGAGACACTCGACATGTGTGACACATGGCCAGCCTCAGTACTGCCAGTTCAATTCTCTCACCAAACTCGTGCGCCGCGGTTTCGACCGTGATGTTCGAACACCGATGGTCCACGTCTACCTACCTATTGTGACAATTGTCTCTGCACGGATTTGGCGTCACTCGACGAACTAATTCAGTGAGCACGCAACTGTTCACAGGCATTCGGATTTCACAACAATGACAAAGGTGTCTCCAGCTGCCAAACATCACAACAGCCTTCTGTTTGAGTGCACAATTTATCGCAGAGTCGTCAACCCAGAGATGTGGATGTCAAAGTAGTCAAATCTGGTCACTTCTTCTTTCTGCTCGGCCGCGGCGAAGCTTGATCGCATGCGAGAAAATGGCATATGACAATCAACACACAATGCAATATGATGCTCAAGGTGCAGAGGAAATGAGCATTTACCCCAGGCAGTATCAGAGGTTTACACTGGGCACAATCGCACGATTTTCCATTTTTCCATAAAAATATGACTCAATTTGCGTGAAATTTGAAGTGCATACAGCTTTGTGAGGAGAACAACAGCTTGAATACGTAGTACACCTTCGAGAAAACGCGCCTTTCTATCGTACAGTTAAACTCAGACCTGCCCGTGGTGTTCAGACGAAATATCGAATAGCATGAGCTGAATGGTTGAACGTACTTGATTTCTTGCATCCGAGCACGAATAGCCGCTTGGTGTTTTCGCTCTTCTTCTTGTTTTTGTTCTTCCAAACTAAACATTTTGGTCGCTTGTAGTCGGGCCGCCTTGCGCCGTTTTTCCCGCCAGTCATCCAGATCCTACATAGAGAGCATGGTGGACGGTAATTTAGTCGTAATAACCACGGATGATTCAGATGAAAAAGCTTACGGTTAAATGAAAAAAAAATACATTTTAGGCAGAGTAATTGAGGAAACCAATCATTGCTAATTATTGATTATCATCGATCAGTTTAGTTTACTTTTCATGACAATGAAACCAATAGAGATAATACAAAATTCAAACAACCTTGTTTAGAAAAAGAAAACAGCAGTCATTTACGTGAGTGGCCTGTAAACCGGGTAACCGGCAATCGCTCAATTGAGACAGCACCGACATTCAGACCGTCATTTCGCTTAATAAATGGGCCGCAATGAAGCGCTTTATAATTAATTTCTTTCTTATGGAGCAAGAACTGGAAGGAAGCCTTTCGTGGAATTTATGAAGCTTATGACTCAGACAACAAAACCCACGGTGGCTTACTAAACGACTTCTACAACAGTCTGTCCCAGGTTAAACCTGGTGGGATCCACATAACACAGACAAAAAGGGAAACAGTGATATTGTAACAGTGGTGGTACGTCTTAAATGGTTACAATCCTTAAACTCATGTATTTCAAAACCGACGTCGAATGAACTATATAACTGCAACGAACAGCGTGTTATGTTGTGAACTACACATGCCAATTCACTACAAGCATAATGTGCAGCACAGACCTAATGAAAACAGAGTAATGGTGACAGAATTATGCAGATGCGTAGTGTCCTGTTCAACCGTAGATACTCAATTAAGCAAGCAAATCAAAGATATGCGCGAAGCAGATCACCAAAGAAGAAATCCGTGACCAGTTAAAAAGTGTCAGCTTGTCAAAACAAATGGATATTGTATTCCATTTACTTCATCCGATACCGTTGAAATAGACTGCCAACATTTGGCAAGCTATAGTAAGTATCAAGACAGACATTGTCAACTTGATCGAGTTGAACATTAATACTGACACCTCGTGTGTGGAGTGTTTCCGAAGACCACATGAGAAAGCACTGGGTAACAGTGACGCTTCACAACGGAAAATGCGTCCAACTATCAAGCATGCAACCAGGTCTGACCGGTGAAGTCATTAAGGCAACAGAAGAAATACTATACGTCTAGCCTACAATTAGCCAATTGAACACGCTAGAGAAACCTAGTCTCATAAAACTTCCACGTGTGAACGACTCGGAAAACAAAAAAAGCAATTTGCAATTATTTCGCGATCGATTTGGCTTACGATAATCTCTGTGAGGCTACAACTGTCTGCAGGTTGATGACTATACAGTACTAAATAGGATAGAGACAACAAGCTGTGCAACGCTTCTGGTGTCCTTATATTATTACATTAAAACACAGATTCACGCAAACCCCCATCATGCGGCTAATTGTCAATATTATTCCTTCTTTCATAGATTACTTTCATCGATAAAGTATAGTCGATCAAGTTCGGGAGATACGCCGCCAAAAATGTAAAAACACTCTCACTTTACCCTTGCTATTTATTCGAATTGCCATGTGTAGTTGATACCCGATGTGAACTATTCTGAACAGTTTCCGATTGAGACAACACCATTTTGGATAAACGAAGTCGGATAAGAAAACACTTTTCTAGCTACATGCACTCGATCAAGCGAAATCAATTCACGAACCAGAGAGAAACTACGCCGATCGGCATCAATGATCTTATGAGACAGGAATTAATTGTGAATCCTCTTCATATCAATGATACGATCCCTAATCGTGAACAGCCGAAGCTGAGTTCGAGCCCAGGGCTCTTTTCCGCCCAAATTCAACAGAGAAACCGATGTTCGTCAGGGACCCTTCACTCTGCTATCATCTTCAACTTTGAAATATAAATTATTCTAAAAATGACTCGGTTTTCAAATGAAGGTGGCGGCACTGATTTACTCCTAGGTCACAAGTTTTTCAAGCTGTAGTAATAAGTCAGTGTGAAGAGTGGAGTGAAGATCAAGGCAGGTTGCACGCATTTCTGAATGGTTTGAGTGTTAGTGTGACCATGTTTGGCCTGCGCTTCACCTGGGAATCTGTGTCTCTAA
>UZAN01047047.1:0-27478 GCA_900618425.1 Echinostoma caproni
GGTGTCGTTCTTGCTGTGCATGTGTGTGCGTGTGTGTGAAAGACGAGTGTGTAGGGGAAACGTTGCTAACGCTGCATCCACCATTATATTTCAGAGTCAGTTGCTCACTACAACCTATGCGTGCAAAAGGCCTCCGCGATGCAGTTGTTATTACCATGGTAACTCCCTCCCCCTTTTCCTTCCCATCATCTCTACCGTTTTCTTACATCATCGTTGACAGTTCACGCTTCTCATGTTCTTATTACGTAACTTTCTTTGACCTATTTAATGGACCAGTTCTTTACTGCGTTATTCTTTTACGTCTGTTCGAATTCATTTCTGGTTGTATCTTTTCCTATTACGTACTCATGTCCAACTCTCTATCATTGCTAATCGTTTTCCATTACGTAACTGTTTCTATGCTAACATTCCCCTTTTCCTCTTTTACCCAAATGACTTTGGTAATGTCTCAACAACCCAGTGCTTTCTGCCTGAACCCATGTAATTATGTAAATGTCCATATATGGTTTTCTTGTGATAACATTCGACCTATTTAATGTGTGTAGACAGATGATCGAGAGCACACGAAATCGATGGTCAATATCAATTCTGCTCATATTATATTACCTTTTTTATTCCAATGAATCAAAGGGAAAGGATGTTTCCGATGAAATGGATGTAGTTGGCGTGCTTATTAGAAACATTTCCGACCTCTTTCAGCTGAGTATAAATCGATGAGCGCTAGTTCACGATAATGACCGTGAAATGGCCCACAGAAGTCGACAGGTGGGATGTACGTAGAATGGTGGGCATCTCCGCTTCCGTTTGTTATAATATCCATTTAGTACCATTTGGCCAATTTGTGGAACCCAGTTCAACACAAAACTAACTCTTCCTCCTGGGTTTGCGCATAGTCCCGTTCTGCCGTGTTCAACAAGCGAGAGGTGCAACCAAACGGATATCCATCCTGTTCAAGTGCTGAACCAATGCCAACATCTGACGCGTCCATAATCAACGTTGGGTGTCTTTCCACAGAAAATGAGGTAATCATTAGCCGTTGAGTTATCATCTGGATGATTTTGAGTAGCGTTTCTTCACACTTGGTCGTCATCTTACATTCTGCTGCTGACTATGCTGCATCCAGCAGTTCAGCCTTCGTGGTGAACTTTGAGATGACATGTGAGTAGTATTGGAGGAATCTCATGACGGTCCACAGTTGTGGTTGATTTTTCGATGATTCCGGTTTTGTCAGTGGACAAAAGCGACCAGGGTTAAAACGTAATCCTTTTGAGTCAACTGCGAAACCCAAAAGTTCCCATTCCGGAGTTATGAACATGCATTCGGAGGCTCGACTTGACACATTCTTTTGAGCGAAATGCTCCAGTAAATTGAGAATCGTTAGTCGTCCTGGTATGCCAACACATTATCACTTCCCCGAAAGGCTTCATCAATGGGTGCCTGGAATATGCCCGATAAATTTTGTATACCAAACGGTCAGAGGTTGTATTGATACAATTGCCACGGTGTGTTGGTGGTTGTGATTTGCTGACATACTGGAACAAGAGTGGTTTGAATAAATAAATCTAACTAGTCAATATTTTATTAAACACGTGCTGCCATGCAAAGCTGTCAAGAAATCTTCTGATTCCAGGGGTTGGCGGCACACAGTCTCAACCGTAATTCCAGAGTCAGCCGATAGTCTCTGCACATTCGTGGTGTATTACCGTCGTTTTTGATAATGATCACAATGGGTGTTGCCCACGCGCTTGAAGTGACCCGAGTGATGATGACATCATGGTCCATTTTCTCGATGATCTTCAACACATCTCCGCGTTAAACATCTGGTATTACGCGCCGTTTGGTTCTGCCCGCCACCTTACCGCTCTATTTATTCCTCCATATTCGTTGAACATGCCAGCGGGTTATGTTGCTCGATGACTAGCAGCTTCATCATTTGATGCTAAATTGGTGTTATGAAAATAGGTACGGGTTACAGTTTACGAATCATGGCCGCAGAACTGTACTAGAAATCGCACCCTGAAACCTTCATCCCTGAACCACAAAAAAAGGCGACCGAAGTAGCGATTCTTTTATTGAGATGTGTAGATAAAAATATCCTTGGACAAACGGATATCAACCAAACGCCGCCCTTGTTCTTCGGATCGCATGGTTTCTATTTGAACTGTACGGCTATTGATTGACCGATACTATTGATCTGTAGTCTGATGTCGGGAAACTGGAGTGCATAGTCGCTTGACTGACGTTATCTCCGGGGTTTTTTGTATCATAGATCTACAATTGTTGAATAATTCACACCGTGTAGGAAAGAAAGATATTCCATCCCTCTAGGACAATAGATGAGGCTACATCACGGGCCACCGGACGTGCCAGGATTTCATCAGATCTATTCTTGGTAAATTTCGGCAGGGGCCATGCTGCCAATACGATCGGTCATGCTGATATACCTTTCATTAGGTAAAGAAGGGAGTGCGTTTCCATTCTTGAAGATGCTCTTAGTCCGATCCCTCATATTCATGGCAGTAGGTGAGCGGTGTGAGTATTTGATGCCAGACGTTTGCTTGAGGGCTTGCCAGGTCTCACGACTACTTGTATTGTCAGACCGAGCAGGAGCGTACAAATGATATTGATTATTTCAGTGAATGAGGAAGGTGGGGATATACTTGAAAAATCATATAGTAGGTGATGAAAGTCATCAGTGAGATTCGTTAGAAAGGAAACGTGAAGGCAAAGAGTTTCGGAAAAGAAAAATAGTGCTGTCAACTTGAGAGAGTATAAATTAGGATAAACCAAAAGTAAACTGTGTTCGCTGGTTTCAAATGATGCTTTTTTCTGCCCAGGAGGTCGCCCGTGTGCCCAGTTTGAATTTGCCTCTTGTGGAGAAGGACAAGGGGCGGGCATTCCTGTTGAATGAGGAGAACCACTGCATGTACATTGAAATCTTCATCGATTGTGTTTAAGCCGACACCTGAACAAAATCAGTGATGGCATACAACCTGATTTTGTATAGGGAGGCGCTGTTTGCACATGCAAGCCCAGAAACTACATAAGTTTGCATATAAATTGGTTATGGGCGGACTGTATCGTTAAAGGAGACACATTTAGATGCAGTGAACAAATGATATTTCTCACAAATGAGAGCAACCTATCTACTTGCGTGCATGTTTTGGTTTCTTCATGATGGGCAATGAATAGCTAGCGTTGCACAAGTTCCCATTAAAAAGTGATCCGGTTGGTTTTAGAAAAACATTTTGTTTATTCCCTAAGTACCAACGACGCCTGGTCGTGATTACACATGTTGGAATTCAAAATGGTGCGGAGGGCGTATAGGTGGAGTAAAGTCCACCGTATAACTGTCTTCTAGTTTGAAATCAGATAAGAGGTTACTGGTTTACTTGAATCCATCGTCGAGGTAGAGACAACGGTTTACGCACTCACCTGCATATCCGTCTCCATCTGGAAAAAGTACATTTAGAACGAAAAAATACCGGGCATGTGTAGATGAGTGGAGCGATGGATTAATAATTTCAAAGTACAACAAAATCAATACCATCATTTAATGCTCGTTATACTGTAATTAGCCAAGACGTATACAATGGAATCCAATGGTTTCTGAAGCCCTACTCCGTCGCTGTACGTGGCTAACGACCGCACTGTATTCATCTCACGTGCTAGAACTAGAGATCAGCGCATCCCGAAGGCGCACAGTTCACTGTTATCGTGGCTGGTGTTGTTTCTCATACAGCGTGCTGACAACGCATAGCATTTGCTATTTCATGATAGGTAGATACCGTAAATCAGGTTTCACACATCATGGTGATGAATCAGAGTAACAAATTTTCCTACTCTCTCTCACTATATATATATATATATAAATTGATATATATACTACTGCTTCCGACTATTTGTTCACAACAGCGCATCGTCCTTGCTCTACCGTGAACATGGCGATGAAAGTGGTAATTTCCATTGCATTTGCTAAGTCTAAAAGGGTGTTTGACTGGGAGATACTGTTGTGTCTCGCCAAACTATCACATCATCTGATCTTACGCTGCGTACCCGAACGATTCCAGTAAAAAGACAGTTGGAGAACAGTACGAGCCTTACTTTGTATCACTAACCAAAACGCGGTCGTGGTCCAGTAAGGAATAAAACGTGGTATTTATGGGTTTGCTCACTGTCTGGACATTGCCTGGAACGGGGGTTACGTCGGCGGCGATGGAGGACTTGCTAGAAATCCGGTCATCGTTCTCTGTACTTTTACTCTGACGCTTACGTATCCATTGGGAAAATGCCGACACGATCACAAGGTCGCGACTGATCCCAATCCAGTTCTGATTCTTACCGTGAGAATTCTCGGGACGATGGAAGGCCTCTCTTGACGCCTACTGCTAGAAAGTTAGCTGTTGTAGTGTCGGAGCGCGGTATACGCTTGTCATGCACGTAGGTCATGCAAGCGAACTCTATTACAAGCTCTGCCAACATCTTTTCGAATCACATCGTAGCATCGGTTGGTTTGTTGACTGGCCAGCATGAAGAAATCTTGCGTTTGAGTACCGCTTGTGCCATGGTCAACCTACCCGCATGTTGACGCTATAGTTGTTCATTGACTCACAGACAGACTAAAGATACATTCACATACTGCAAATACAACTGCGTAATTCACTGTGCACTTATGTATCCGCTGAAAGCGGTATACAAAGGAACGGTCAACCAAGCTGTCCAATTCATGGACGTTGGCGTTGTGATTAAATTCAGGGAAAATGAATTCCAACCATCTGAAGGGGGAACATCACGTGCGAACTAGGCAAAACTATGGCAAAACCATGGTTACGGTCTGTCGAAACGACACAGACCGAATTCATACAAGAGAGGTTTCCGATGCGGACGTGACTCCGAATTAAAGCGTCAAGAAGACTGGTTGCGTGACTCGAATTTCCCACCAATGAGGTCGCTAGTCGTCAATTCACGTTTCCTGACAAGCCTGTTAAAGGAAGGCCCTGTCTAATTCTGGGAACATCAAGGAGGAATGCATAATCCATCTCTATACTGACTGACAAAAGGCGGGCTCAAAAGCACTGAGAGTCTCATTGGTTTGTCAACCGCACATGGCTTTCAGGTATACCTGTGGGGATACTTCATCCGGGGACCCGGCAGTCAAGATAGAGCTGATGGGAAAAGCGTGTCACCTTACATTTTCTTCTATGCTACTATACTGTATAGAAACTGTACAATTTTATAAACGAGCTTCATTCAAATGAGATCACCTGTAGTACTGGCGAAACAAATAAAAATATAGAATAAGGAGCGTGGAAAAATGTAAATAAACGTTTGAAAGCTCAAAAGGAACACGCTCCACATCAGTTAGTGTTCGGGCAACACACAGGATCTGTTGGACTTTAAGGCAAACCAAACCAAATAATGCATAATGGAATTTACTGTTCACTATTTGGTACTTCCCAAACTAAGTAATGTTTACATTGTTTTAAACACTCACATCTATATGGGTCTTCCGCTAGGGAACAGAGTAGTTTAGAATGAAGCAGTCCCGATGTGAATAAATGCAAGCATTCATCAAAGGAAAGTAGACAACCTTAGCCACGTGTGCCGAGCAATCGATATCTTTGTGATTGTAAAATAGACCCTTTGCAGTCAAATGCATTCAATTTTTCAAGATTAGACGGGAAAACTGTCTTCCGGCGAGTTGTAGTACTCAAATCCGGGCTGTTGCGAGACATCACATGATCTAATAGGTCAGTGCGATGGCTAGGTACGTTCGTGCGCGCGTGCAATACACGTAACTCTCGATTAGAAGAAGGACCGCCGTGAAATATGGCTAGTTCGTCTTTCTTGAAAAATTGTCCCCGTGCCCTGTTCACTGAGTATGTCAACCACCATTCACCGGGTTTTCTGCAGAACAGTTTTCAGTCAGCACATAGACGCACTCACCGGTGCACGGAACTGTGCGCGTATGCACTTGTGGATCGGAGTATGCTTCAATCTGCACAGATGTCTGCGCTAATGATATGTGAGTTTTGACTACTGGTTGTTTCTACAATTGTGAAACAGGTGCCAGTGAGTACCTGACTATTTAGTGTACCGGAACTTTTGATTTTTTGTGTACGGTTGAAGGCTGCTCCAGAAAACGTAGGTTTAGGGAAACAGATCCAGTAATCTAGTCAGTTACGTGCACTTGGCGAAAACTGCGCTATTCAATGCTATGATCTGGTTCTTTTCTTCATTCATATGGATCATGTACTTGCTCGCTAGTAAACCTGCTGTCAGACTGCACCAAGCGACTTCTGAACTGCTAAACGTCATGACAAGAATGTGATCAGCTCGCAAACAAAAAACTGGTCGGAAGTCTACATTTATCGCTTTTTGTCCGGCAAGAGAAATGGAACAGCTTGAAAAAGTATTTGCGCATAAGAGAAATATGTAAATATCTCATTGGTTTTTCTCTTACGGGTTTGATACATACCAATTCAATTGCAATTGATAGTGAATCACGCAATGACATGCATAGCCTCCTAAGCGACCCCATGCACCAATTTTGAGCCGGCAATATCAATTCGAGTGCACGATCAGATTACTAAAGTTATATGCGAGCATTTTTGCTGATTGTTAGATTGGTCTCCATCGGAAGCCATGCTTGAACATGATTCGTTGAGCAAACATTTGCATTGCTTGTCTCAATGAGCTTCGTGTGTGGGTGTCCTCAGTTCCAACAACAATGTTTTGATCTACACCAATGAAATCTGACACCGCAAGTCTACGAATGTCATTGATTCCAACTGTGAACGTCGGTCCATAATTGGCAAGTTACCTTGTATGTATGTGTGTGTGTACCTCTAATTGCATATTTGTCTGAGATATGTACATACATAAATACATGTTGATGTATAGTAATAGTATGTATAGTATGGATGGAGAAAAATAGACGAGAAGTAAGTACTCTGTTCCCAGGGTGTGCGGAGTAACAGTCCGTTTGATTTTGAACGCTGCACACATTTTTCAACTTCGTTTTAGCCTCCCGATTGCTGACGTTTAGAAATTAGTTCGTGCCACTGAATTCCATGCAAAACCGTATCCTGTAAGTTATCTACGGTAATCAGAATCCACCATATTCTAAGCTGAAAATCCGAAAACCTTTTACTGTAATTCGGTTAAGAACACAAATTATTCAGATCTCTCTTCGTCACATCATGGCTTGCTCACTTCCTTGTTGGTTGTACTGTGGCGCAATCTACACGAACAAAATACTGTAAAGGCAGAGTTTGTCCAGGCATTTGTCACGTCCCAGCGCTTCCGACGATGCAGATAAAAGGTTTGGTATAAAGAAACACTATCTACTCCTATCGTGGGCCATTTGATCACATAGTTACCCACGCGATGCCTCGCCATACGCGAGCGAGGCTGCGCAGAGTACGGTTATCGAAAACAGACAGTTAGCTGTTGATCATACCATGCTCGAAAGTGCCAAGTTTCGTTGCCGTAGATTTACACGACATGTACCGACTAGCTATTGAAAACAATTTCTCAACGGAGGGGTATGTTCCGCAGGCAATAGCAATGTCGGAGATTAGTAAACGTCAATTTCACTCCCACGATAGGGTAGGAGGTTCATTATGAGACTTCTAGGGTATCATTACATAATTTTGCACCTGATTTTGGCAAAAATCCGGTCACGTGAATTAATCTCAAATACTAATTTGTCTTGTATCACCATTACTCCGAGACGCACTCATGGACTGTTTTGTACCCATATGGATCCTTACAGAGGAGGAATGGATAATTGTACGAATGGAGAGACCTTGACCAGCACATGAATTAAGCGTTTGTTATTTCAGGCAATTGAATGATGGGACTGGCTGACATCGAAACTTACCCATTGGTGGTGGATCTGAAATCAATAGGAAGGTACTGTATTTCACTGTGTCCATTGATGAAAGCAGGCATGCTACCGAGTGATCTAATGTTCGATTGACATTACACTCCTATATGGTTACGACACTATTGCAGTTTGATCCCCCTAAATGGTCATCAATGTAAAATGGAGAACTATGGATTCGATAGGCTGGCGATGACGCAAATTCCTTGAAAGAAATAAACCTAAATTCCAACAACGGATCATTCCACTGTGCACAAATTATTATAATTTAGTGGAATGCTACTCATAGCGCCTTTCGTCACCTGTCAGTCAATCGTAAATCAGAACTTTTATTTAGTCCATTAGAAACGGAAATAAATCAATCCATTGTCGCGCGCATTGAACATAGCACATTGTTCCTGTATTTTTTAGTTTCTCTTTGTAAAGCCCATTACATTCCGCGTTTACACCACATCACAATGGGGCAGATTTCTTGAATAGATCCGCTCACAGACTTCTCGGGTGTGAGTAGGCGGGGCCCGGGGGGGGGGAGATATAACATTATAATCGCTCAAAAAGGCATTTGGTTTTTCAGAGATAGTGTTGTGTACCGTTTTAGTTTATTAAAAGAATCCTTTGCTCCCAATTTTGATGTTTTTCTTTTGCATTTTTTCCCCGGAAGCACTCCGCTGCTTACTGAGTTAGGACAGTGCTGAGAGCAGTGTCATGTGGACACCGATGTCCCCCAAGCAAAACTACTTAGGACTTTCGGAAAATCTGTTCACAGTTATCGTAACTTCCAAAAAGTAACACTCTATACCCATGCTTAAACATTGCACGTTCGGGCATGGATGGAGAGTCATGTACGGAGGCGTGGAAATCAGTGCTCCGAAACACTTTGTCTGCTACTCAGGTTGTAACGATCATGTGATTATATGACACCTGCAGCCAGACTTTCGAATCGGGCAGTCACCTCGCTACCGGTATGACCAATGGGAAAGGGACAAACACGTCTCGGAAATATGCGTCGATACTTGATCAATGATAAGAAGAACATTACAGAGAAGGAGGAGTATATCACTGATCAGTTGACTCCTTGGTACATTGATGTATCACATCCCATTCAAACGATCAGTGACGATGGCTCAAAAACTTACAGGTATGTCCGGTTGGAGCTGCAAAAACAGATTGAACACAAATATAATCATTTCAAACAGATCAGTCACGTGTGTGAGTGTCCATCTGCTTGTGTATGTGGGAGAATTGAAAGACCACGTAACCATGTGTCGAGTAATCAATACCTGTACCAATGTGCATTGAAATCACCGCACTCAAGTTCGATCAGTTCGTGCTGCGTGCCCTTTTCTTTTTGATCGAACAGGATGATTTTCTGGCTGAATGTTTCTCTCGCTGTTCCTTTTCTGCAAGCAAACAAGCAGAACCTGTCCTACGTCACATGTTCCTGATTTGGACCAGTCACCCAATTTATTCATCATATATCTGTAATACAAACAGTTCACTGATACCGTGTACGCTATCCTTTCTTTGGCGGTGTTGGTTCATTGGTAAGGCCACCAACTTGTGACCTGGGAGTCCCGTTCCACCGCCGCCCATCTTCCCAGGCAGCCTTTGCATGGCCCCATGCCCCCTTTTCATGAATGTTGACTAAGCATTTATGCAAATAGATGTTTGGCAGATTTGCAGGTTCTATGGCGATTGTTAAACGTTCAGTAGCCTCGGGGGAATTCAAACTCACGCATGGACGCCACCTACGCTTTATACGCGCATGCTCTACCAGCTGAGTTTCGAGGCCACATCGACAGCACTGATCTTTTCACATTTGAATTACCAATCCAACTTACAGAGGTATATGACATCCACCAATTAGCCTGTAACTGACTGCTCCGACAGGTTTTCCTTAGAATTCACCGGAATCCACCGAATGAACATCTAAGACAGGGTTAATTATGCAAGTGGATGGTAGGCAGATTTGAAGTTTCTATGGCGATTGTGAAACGTTCAGTAGCCTCTCTGGGATGCCACATGCCTCTGTAATTTGGATGGTAATTTGAATGTGAAAAGATTAGTGCTATCGGTGTGACCTCGAAACTCAGCTGGTACAACTCAGCGCGTACAAAGCGTAGGCGGCGTCTATGCGTGAGTTTGAATTCCACCGAGGATAATGAGCTTTTCGCAATCGCTACAGAGACTTTATTTTTGTATATTGAACAAATA
Organism: Echinostoma caproni; assembly: GCA_900618425.1. NCBI lineage: Eukaryota > Metazoa > Platyhelminthes > Trematoda > Plagiorchiida > Echinostomatidae > Echinostoma > Echinostoma caproni. The sequence continues at coordinate 10,103 of UZAN01047047.1, forward strand.
AAAAAGTGAGTAGAAAGGTAAGATATATTTACACATTGCCCACGCAGATATCTGACTGGTGGATAGCGTGAATAATCAAGCTATGGCATTCTATGATCCTTTGTTACACCAAACTACTTTTAAGAGCATTGTGAAAATGGATACAATTGTAGTATCACCGTTGTCCAGTAGAATACTTGAGTGCTTGTAAGTTTATTTCAATAAACATTGCAACTCACGCTACTGCTGTTTTTCATCATCATCATCATCATCATCATCATCATCGTTCAGCGTAACACAGTAAAGCAAAGTTCATTAAACTCAGAATGCATACACCTGATACTCTGTGGTGTAGGTTGAGATTGTCCAATCACGATAACTGTTCGATCAATGTCATCTATCGTCCTCGGTCATCCATGAAATCAGCCAAAATGACTCTTTTGAACATTATATTACACAGTCGCAAAACGATTTACACATGTTTGCTAATAGGTGATTTCCACTGTCCCAACCTCGGCAAACCAATGACCTCCCATCCATTATTCGAACAGCACTTCCAAAAGCTAATTCATCATCATCATCATCATCATTGTACAGCGTAATACAGTGAGGTGAACTTTACTGATCGCTGCGAAAATCATAATGCATACAAGATAAGTGAGAATGTGTAAGGAGGACAGGGATTGGGCCTATTTTTAGGGACGGGAAAAGAAAGCAAACTTCTATAGTCAACGCACACTGTACACAGTCTCGCAGTACATGCATACTATTTTTAGCATTCTTGTCTGATAAGAAGTGACTACATGAATGCCATTGCTGTCGATTCGCAGCCCTGACCTTCAGTGTCTACAACCATGCGGTTTCGGAGTCTTTTGGGCCCCAATCCGGGATATGAGAGACACCTACTCTATCTAGTCGTTCTGTGCATTTGTTCATGCCTCGTCTCCATATCCTCTGCTGGACTCCACGTGAGTTTCTCCAGCTTGTAACAGCCACTGCAAACAAGGCGCGCTGCGGTAGGCGACCGTCGGACATACGCAAAACGTGTCCTAACAAACGGAGCCTATTAAGCTGGGATCGATGCAATAGCGAGTTTTTGTTTGATGTATGCCCAAATACCCGACAACTTACTTTTAAGCTACTAACCCGCTCACTCCATCACACTTGGGTCAGACTAAGTAAGCATCGATTGTCGAACACTGCTAAACGACGGATATCTTCTACCCTCAAATTCAAGGTCTCACAACCATAAAGTAGAACTGATCGTACCAGGGTGCAATATACGCAACTTTTCAACTTTAGTGACACGTCACGTCGCCGCCAAAGGTGTTTTAGTCGTGCTTATGCTACGCGAGCCTTGGAAATGTGGGCGCTTATCTCCTTCGATGCGCTACAGTCTTTGGTCACACAGCTACCTAAGTTCGAGAAGCAGTCAACTTCAGCTAATTCCTCACCGTCTAGTTTCAGAACAGAACTCGGCGACACCCAGTCTTGTAGCATTACTTTGCACTTTGAAGGTGCAAAGCACAANAGAGACATAACTTGCTAATCTATCAAGTGCTCATTGTGCATCCTCCATACACTCGAACAAGCATATGATATCGTAAGGGTACTCCAAATCGCACAGCTTTTTCCAGCTGCACATTCAATAGCTACACTTTGGAGACCACGTCATGTGTTCTCCAGTATTTCATCTATGACGAAATTGAACAGGAATGGCGAAAGAGGGCACCCTTGACGAACACCGCTGCTGGTTAGGAACAACCCAATCAGCTCGCCATAGACCCTTACGCTGCTATAAGTATGTGAGTAGAGTGACCTCAGTATGTTTATATGCTTCTGTGCCATTAATTGCGAAGGAGTAAACGCATAAGGGATTCACGATCAACTGAGTCTAAGGCTTCTTTTAAGTCAAGGAACACGACAACCGTTGGTCGATGGTGCGTATGACGTAGCTCGAGGACTTGACGCAGAGTGAAGATTTGGTCGATAAAACCGTGACCTGGTTGAAATCCTGCTTGTTGTTCGCGGATGTTTATCTCCCTAAACGGTGTCAGACGTCTAAGTATAATGTAGGCTAGCAACTTGGTGTCGATTGGGATCACATGTATTCCACGGTGGGTTGCGCAGTCATTGCAAGATCCCTTTTTAAAAGTTGGAACAATCAGTGATTCGCCCCGGGATGATCGAATGCGCTCGTGTAACCAGATGTCATGTATCACATTACTAATGGAGTCTACAAAGTCATCGCCCCTCATCTCGAAGGAAGTGGGAGGAAGCCCGTCCGGCCCTGCTGCTTTTCCCTTCTTCAATGCTTGAGTGCAAGAACGAACTTCTGCTGCAGTAGGAGGTTCAGATGACTGCCCACGGGGCCTCAGCTGCATCGGAGGAGATGGGCTGGTCAGCGCCTGGCCAGCTGAACTGTTCGCTGAATTACTCCTCACATCGGTCAAGTCGGTGTTCCCTATGGTGAATACTTTGCCTACTTTTGTCGCAGATTGTTTCACTAACTGCGGATCGCCGACTTCCCGTATTGCATACCAGTTGGAACAGTATTTCCTATTCGCTGATACAGCTGCTACTTCCATTTCACTACCTATCGTTGCCCACCGGTTATCACGGTCGGTCCTGATTTGGCGTGTTTTCTCCATCAGTGCACCTTACTCATCAGATGTTCAATGCCCCGGGCGGGCTACTGCTTCAAGTACACAAGCAATGTTCACTGCGGAGTGCATTGCTCGGCTAATCTGATCCCATTGTTCATTTACACTACCACCTCACAACGCATATAGCTCTCCCCCTAGTTCTGATTAAAAACGGTTACGAACGTCTGAGTTAGATAAACGATGAAACGCCAATCGAGTTCGGTTGGGATTTTCTGCGACCACCGGGTTGGAGATTGAACTGCATCAACACTAATGCATGATCAGATTCAACGCGTGTGGTCCAATAGGATCTGCAGTTTTGTGCTGAGCCACGCCAATGGTAGCCTACTGCTATGTGGTCGATCTGAGTTGACGTGGCAGTTGAATTTGAGCGCCACGTTGCTGTCCGTTGAGAGTTGTGTCGGAAGTCGGTGCTGGATAGGAATTGTTGATGGTCTGTGCACAACTGAAGAAGTCGACCGCGAATATCTGTTCGCTGGCAGGTTAGAGCACAATGACCGTCTAGGCAAGCTTCCGATGTGCTCAGTTTTCCAACTTGAGCGCTAAAATCACCTACCAGAACTATAATATCAGAGTTGCGGCTCAACCGAATGAGTTCGGTGAGTTTGTCATAAAACTTGTCATTTTGTGCGCCAGAACTGCAGTTGGTCGGTGCATAGGCTGAAGTGATGAATAAACACCTTTTGGTGTTGTTTCCCTTCCGGACACTGATAGACCCTTAGAGCCCATTCGTACATAGGCGGTTTTTCACAGGGATCCAAACGAGTAGCGCGGCCTCGGCTGTATTATTCAGTACCATGCCCACACCACGCTGGCCTACTGCACGGGCTTCGTCATCACATGACGTACGGAGAAGGAAACTGGAAGACAACCCCGGTGCACTCAACTGGCATATAGTACTAGGATCCTGGATTCCAGTTTCCGACAAGCATCGGACATCAATCCCTAGTGTACATTTTACGCACCAGACACGCTTGTTGACTTATTTGCATCAGATTCCTCACGTTGAAGGTCCCCAGCTTCAGGGGCTGACGAGGCTTCAGAATCTGCAATCTGTTTTGTGGTAAACTAATTACCGGGCTACTTGGCAACAAACTTTGGCGAGTAACGAACAGGTTGTCTGAGGGAATGTTACGGGTTGGAAGAAGGGGTAAACGGAGAGGGTTGGGTACGGAAGACAAAGAGTTAAACAAAGATTGGGATATCTGAGCAGTAGCCCACTTATCACTACCCACTCCGCTCGATGCAATGGGCAGTGCTGTCCTGATTATTCTGCACGACGACCGATGCAGTATGGAATTAATTTGGTTGTGTATGCATTTGACTTTGATGGACGGGTACTGCCATGGTGTCCAGCCACTAAGCAGAACGATTAGGGTTCTCGTCCAAATTCATCAGATGTAGCAAGAACCTGACCGCAAGGCAGTGAGCGAAGCGAGGTTGGGGTCCATTTACTCGGATTGATTATTTCTTCACCATTTTTTTACCGACTGAATCACAAATTTCAGTTGAACCCCCAACCTGGAGGACCAGGTGACTGGACTTCGTCTGACCTATACCCATTGACCTTCCAGGCATGATAAGGTCTTTGGATCGGTAAAAGCTATCCTGTATGACATGATGATCTCAACTGGTGGTAAAACGTTTCCCCCTAAATTCCATGTCTGGTGATCGCCAGCAATTAGAGAGTACGGAATCAGGTGGTTCACGGTGATACCAAATGTCATCTATGGCGCGGCGCTAGGTTACACACGAGGGAATTACGCACTGTAATCATGATGCAGTTACTCCAAATGTCTGTGCTCACTCGGCCTTCATGAGTGCAGTAGAAAACCAAGTGAGTTATGCATTCGAACAGGAATAGAAGTGTCCGAATTGCGCATACCATCACGTTGAACGATACTAGAATTACTATCATGGCTGTGAGCATTCGACCGCAATTTGCAATCCATGTAACCGCACAACCTTTAACAAATTATAGATATCACTGATTGGTCAGCAGACACGCGCCTCCGGTTGATGCATTTTTGGAGTGATTGCTCAAGGGTAGGTAATTTGTGCTTAGTTAAGGCTGTCGCCCGTTCAACCTCGTTTTGATGGATGCTGTTGTTGGTCTGAAATGAATAGAGGAGCTTTTTGCCAAGTGTTGATGGTAGAAGGGGATGTTTGGACGAGTAGGTAAACATGCACATTTAGCACCAGGTGAGGGTTCTTACATTTTGACTATTATTTCAGCTAGCGATGAGACTGTTGCAGTCTGATTTCCTTGTGTTATGCTAATGGGAGGCTTTGCGAGCGATTATTTGGTATTCCCAATGACAAGAATGACATCGATAATGTAAACTTGGTTTATATAAGATGATACTTCATGTTTCTCAAATTATTGATTGAAAGAATGCGGTTCTTCCCAATGTTCACCGATCTTTCGCCCCTCATATGTGCACAGGAAAACCAAGTGGGTTGTGAATCCTCTCAACGGAAACCCGCAGTGTTGAACGCGCCTGTTGTGTCTCGCCAGGGCTGTCACTGATCCTGGTCCCATGGTACGTTTACCAAAGATCCCAATTAAAAGATAGTTGCAATCAGCGGAAGCCTGTATTGGTCGTGCTAACCAATTGTGGTTTGAGAAAGGGAGAAATGTGCGGTTTATGTGGGGTTAGTCACAGTCTGGTGATTTCGGGGGGACTCAGGTTTACGAGGGCGCCGACGGAGTGAACGCACGAATGCGCATCCACGACCCTCGAGGAAACATCAACACGTTGATCTGTATAATAGGCATAGTTCAGCGAAAGACATTATTATAACCAACCACAGACGTCCTGTAGAGTCATATGGTTTATTTAGATTGGCTGAAACTTATGGATCCATTGCTTGACATCAAACCTCTGCGTTGGAAAAAGCCAATGCCATGTGTGGATGGCTTTCTCCTCACATGATATTATAAATCCAATTTGTATTACTAGTGAAAATGGTTTAACCACTCACGTGGGTATCCAGGTGCAGCTGGAAAAAAGAGAATAAACACGAACAAACATCGTCATTTAACCGATCAGTCTGACCGTGCGTATCTGTCTCAGAGTTTATGAAGGAGAATTGGATAACCATGTGCCTATGTGTGGGGCCACTGGACGTCGAAGTGCGAAACTTTCGTCTGGCAACTAAATAGGTTACTGAAGAATCCCCCTGATTGTGGACTAATCATGTATGTATAATTGTTCTCACTGCTCACTGTCTGTTCACACACAGTCAAATTGTGCACACAGATACAAGGACACACACATTCCATTGTATTATATTAAATTGTATGCACTGTATACGCTTTATATCTCCACAGCGTAAAATGTTGCTGCACCGTATTTGTTGCTGCAGCACCAAGTCACACTGCAATGTGGGAAGTAATAGAGCCAGTGGACAAGTTAGTTTACTTATTTGGGCAGCTTTATGTTACCTGACTGATGCATTACGAATAAAGTGTTGGCACCCATAAGGGTCGATTGTTATTTTCCAACTTGAGACATCGGTGTCGCCCATGCAACCTCCAGCTGTTCTTCAAGAGTCGAGTATATGCCACTTTTTACGATAGTATAAACTAAAATCACTGTTTCTGTACGCGCACTTTATTAAACTGCTCTTGGTAGCTACGCATGAAACAAGATGATTGTGTGGCCCAGAATTTTTTTCAGGTGTTCAGACTCCAGGATGCGTCCATCCATGGCGTAAACTATTTTCGTTTTTGGAAGTTTTCACCCGATCTGTGTATTATACATATACAATAGGTATATTTCAGTGTCTAAGAGGCAGTAGTTTCTCCAACTATAGAGATAGCATGTCGTTATATATTGTATTTAGCCTGACTGAAACTTGCTTAACCTTTGTATCTATCGCAAAGCTCCCTTCGGCAATGGTTCAATTACTTACGGGGATATCCGCCAGCAGCTGGAAAACAAAGGAGTGAACACAAATACATAAAGTTTTACTCGATCAATCTGACTGTGCGTATACTGTTTTCAATGGTATCTGTTCTAACCGCTCAGGATGCTCGCCAAACTGGATTCTCAAACAGTCGTCTTCCTCTAAGTTTCTCATCCAGTTAGGACTTTCACACGTAGTAGAATAGAACACAGCTGCAAGCGTGTAGGAAAACACTTTTTGTGCCAAAAGCATGCTTATTTATAGGCAAGAGTGACGATAGGGGAATTCATATATCACACGATTGGTAACTGGATTACTGCCAACCGTCTTTATTGGTTGGCGGTTCTGGCCAATCACCCGAATTCACTTATCATTATTCTGACTGGTTGTCGCAGAACAAAACAATGTTTAAGAAGCATGCTAACTCCCTGACATTATAGACTATTTATTTACGAATCAATCGTAAGTCAAGAAGATGGTTTTGTGCGAAGCTTTTTTCCAAATGATTCCACTTTTTGACCGATGTGTCCGTCGGTCTTTTCCAGGAGCGTTCAATCAGTCTATGTGTTGTCTATCTCAAATATGCGAAGTTCAGTGATAGATGTCGTGTACCGTTATATATTGTATATATGCTATGTTAGCTGAAACGTTGAGATTCTTGCTTTGATTTCAAACATACGAGGAGGAAAGATGCAGGCTCATGCCCGAATCGCTTTCCCCTACCGAATTTGATAAATCCAATTTTCATTATTGGGGACAATGGTTCAACCACTTACGTGGGTATCCAGGTGCAGCTGGAAAACAGATTTAACACGAACAAACATCGTATTTTAATCGATCCATCTGACCGTTTGTATCAGTTTCATAGTTAATGAATTAAAATAGAATAACCGTGCGTCCATCTGTAGAGCCACTGGCCCTTGAAGTGTGATTCCCGCGTCTTGCAACTATACAGGTTACTGAAGAATCCCCCTGATTGTGGACTAATCATGTACGTATAATTCTTCTCACTGACTTTCCACACACAGTAAAATCAAACATAGAGTTACAAAGAAACGCATTCCATTGTATGTTATGTTTATTTTTCTATTATATGGTAATAATAATAATATAATATTTAATTGTGTGCACTGTATGCATTTTATATCTCCACAGTGTAAAATGTTACTGCACTGTTGTTTTGCTGCAGTACCCAGTTACAGTGTAATGTGGGAAGTAATAGCGCAAGTGGACCGGTTTTTTTATTTGGAAAGCAATAATTTACCTTGTGGACGCATCACAAACAAAGTATTGGCACGGTTATAGAAGCCTTGTTTGGACTCTGCCAACTTGATTCATTTGTGGTGTCGGTGCGACTTCCGTATGTCGTTGAAGTGCCGAGTATATGATAAAGCATTTAGGCTTTTTCCGCTCTACCGTGCAGAAACCTGGCCATCAAGGGAAAGAGATATCCTAGATTGAAGGTGTCTACGCTATTTTGCACCAGTCTGCTGGTGAAACCGGACAAGCAATGCTGAGTTTAGGCGCTCGTCTACTTAAACAGCTGATCAATATCCGTAAACTAAGGTGGTTGAGACGCATTAAACCAGATAGGGCATCACGGCGCGCGATGTTTGCCGAGTTAGGTAGTGGATGGCAAAAGATCAAGGATAGTGAATCCAAGACCTGGTATGAGAGAATGAAAACCCTAATCCGGAGACTTCGGTATACATATTCTCTTAGATTCCTCGGATGGGGATCCCGAGATCATGTTAACCGCTATTTAGAGACACTGGGTGATATGGAGTGAGTGTCACAAATATGGGAGTTTGTGAATTTACTTCCATTCTTGGAACCCCAATCTGCATACATTCTCTATCTTTACTGTGGCTGTGCTCTCAGCATTCCGATATTATCTCTGCTCATTTGTTTAAATGAGCAGACAAAAGGCAGAAAGGAAATCCGGTGCGTGATGACAATGTGTGAGAAAAACGGAACCTGAAACTTGGTCGAGCACTGGCTACACATGTAGTCTCAAAACGAAATCCAAAAAATGGAATAATTATCTGTTTTTTCTCGATAAGTCAATATCGAATTAAATGTGGGATGAATGGTCACAACTATATGCGGTCAGTTTGTGCAGTGGTGATCGCTGCGCATGGTCAAAATATATAAAACGGAATAATTTTGTGACCAAAGTGTCAGCGCACAATCGGAACGTATCCTATGGTCTTTTCCAGGATCTCTCACTCAATCTGTGAATTATTTACCTCAGATATGCGTAGTTCAGTGATATTTCTAAAACTTCTCACAATGTAGACTTTGTATACCGTTATAGATTGTTGTTAGGTTGGCTGAAACCTATGCATCCTTTGCTTTGATTTCAAACATACGAGGAGGAAAGATGCAAGTTAATCCCCGAATCGCTTTCCTAACCAATTCTGATAAATTCAATTTTCATTTTGGGGACAATGGTTCAGCCACTTACGTGGATATTCAGGTGCAGCTGGAAAACAGATTTAACGCGAACATACATCCTCAGTCAAATGATCATCCTGGTCGTGTATATCTGTTTCACATTTCATGAATAAAACTTATATAACCGTGCCACTGGACGTCGAACTGCAAAACCTATGCCCACCAACTATACACGTTTCCAATACACTGTTGATGGAACAGCAAGAATAGCATTGACAACAGCAATGAAAATGACCACGAATACAACAGCAACAACAACAACAGAGCCGTCCTCTGCAGCGAGTGACAGAAACGAGCAGTCTGAGGATTACAACTCGAAAGAGAAATTTGATCTGTACAAAACGGAACAAGTATTGCAGTGGATCACTGAGGTAAAAATCCAAGGCAAAAAACATTGATCAAATTATGGTTGATTTCGCGAAACCGTGTAAACACGTGCACCGTTTAACCTTCCGATATTTCCATTTGGTAGTTGCTCACATGAATGTGAGTGAGAATCCTGCAGAGGTTACTGAAGTTTTCACAATGACGACATAAGTTTTCAATCTGCCAAACAACAATGTGAATAAAAGATTGATGACAATAGTTCAGAAACTTACATGCATATCCAGGTGCAGCTGGAACATGGAACATAAAACAGAAACAAAATTAACGAACTCGGATAACTATTATCCGTTTTTCTGGAGTAGTCGATATCGAAGCAAATGTACATTGAATCGCCACAGGCATATGCGATCAGTTCGAGCAATTTAGTTGGCTACCATTGGTCGAAACACACGAAACAGGATATTTTTGTGATCACGTGTTTCTCAGTGTACCCACCTTGCGTTAACAGCCATTCAGAACTACGGTCTTTTCCGGGAGCTATCGCTCAATCTGTTTGTCGTATATCTCCAGTGAAAAGTATATAACTCCAATTTTAGACTTCATATACCGTTATACACACCGCGATAAAAGTATTGCAAACCCATAGATCTTTAGGATGTCTCCGCACCCACACGTGCGATTATCACCTATTTTGATAATCTAACCAGAAACCAAATCAAACACCAAACACGGAATGTTATCGAATAATCTCCCATACTTAAGAGCTTATATAGGAGAAAAACAGAATTTTTATCCCCATAAAAATATTTCACCTGGAAATTGCTTATTGAAGCCAGTTTTATTCCGAGTACACTTGTCAATTTCAACTCAAAACGCCTGCACACCTCCTCGGTACACTCTTCGTAAGACTTCGAACCCCGCACGTGTGGATAATATTCCACCTCTCTTTAGTAAGGATGCCTGTGGGTCTTTAGTTGTGCAAACTTTGGAGTATTGGTGTACCATGGAATTTCCACACCTGACTCTCAAACTCGAAAGTCACTTAAAGACACTTCAATACTCAGTTCAAAGGCGGAAATGCGACGTCCTGGTAACAGTGATCGTAAATTCACGCCACTCGCAACGACCTGGAAGGAACTAGGAAAATAAAACAGTTCACTTAATGTTATTGTCAACGTTGGAAGAAGCCCAATGTTAACAAGAAATCCAAAGCTGATGCCGTTCTGAAGATCGGTGTCGGCATATAACAAATAAACACTAGGTGTAATCGCTCCTAATTCGCCGGGGTGCAATAATGCAGACGGAAGCAGCTAAAATCCAGTCCTAAAAGAGTTGAACTCGAGAAAAAGCATTGGGAAAGACACACCCAGATTGCTAAGTATGGCCTGATACGCCGTGAGTCATGTATCGTCCAAGATAGTACCTGAGTTGAACGTTTCGATTCGAATGATATAATAAACACTTAAAAACATATGTTGAATGAAATCCGAAGAAATGAAAATGCATACAGCTCAAACAACTGTACAAACAGAATAACGTTTATTGTAGGCGGAAGGTGATACAACTTGGAAGAACAAATTTCATTTTATCTACTTAGGCCAAAAGAAGAAATTCAAATTCGCGGAACCCGATGTGTGAAATCAAAAAAGGACGTGATCTTCGGAACGAACGTACTTCCGTAAGCTGATCATGGTTCAAAACTTCGCGACAATACCGCAGTTCATCAGTCGTATCTAGAATCATGCTGGTTATATTTTCGCGATTTAGGGCAGATATGTGATCTGTTTGCAGCCAAGTTCTCCACCGGATAGAAAACAGTTGGGCTATTCTTACTCCAAAAGGTACACTGAAACTACAGATCGTACGCCACAGCTAATAAATTAGAAGCACAACTGACTAAGTGGGATAACATCGACAGGGAAATGGTTCAAACTCTGATACGACGTAAAAAGTGGCCTCGTTGGGTGAAGTCCATGGTGGTGGAACACTTGATTTGCGGTTAAATTCTGTTTTTTATTTATTTTCGTTAAAATTGGAGATAGAACCAAAAGAAGACTAATACTACGAGATGTTGTCATTTTTTTAATCTCTTCATTCGCTGCAACGTAAAACAGTCTGGTATTTATACAATCAAGTTTTGATAACTACAGTGGTAAAACGGACAATAGTCAGGGAAGCGGAGTAGAGGGTGGGGTGGGAAATCAGGTCCATGGCAGACTAACTGACTGAGTAAGAAATTTTTGTGCACGTGATATTGGGTTACGTAACCTGATTAGCATCGCCTCGCTAAACGCCAAAATCCTGGGGTTCGAGCTACGTAATAACGGCTTGAACGACATTTGTGGATCAACGGTGTCCAGTTGTCATGAAATGTTTTGCGATTGATGACACTTGATTTCTCGTATCGCTTTTACCTTTTAGATTTTGTTGCCTCATCGATTGTACCAACCCCTTGGGAATATATTTATATATCCGCTGTGCCAGGGGCCGTTTCGTTCTGCCAAGGTAAGTGTCACCGCAACTGCAGGTGAATTGGCAGACAATATGTAAAGCAGAATATTTCGGCTGGTTCTGTTTTCGCTTGTCTAAACGAAGTCTTTGGTATACGGTATCAATCCAGGCTGTGCGGCGGGGAACGTTCAACACAGTGCAGTCTTGAGCTTTTGAAGCACGTCGTTCATTATATGATCACCCTTAAAGTCGAATCTGAGGAAGATGCTCTTCTTTGGTACTTCGCAGGCGAGATCAATCGATGTCCTTCGTCTGCTATGCACATCAATAAATTTCTCTAGATAACCGCTATCCAGTAGCGTCCTTCGCAGAAAGACCTCTTCTTCTTGGACAGTGTCAGGGGAGCATATATTCCTGGCACAATGGAACAGTCTTCCCCATAACTCTTTTGTGAGCCACAGGGGCGAAACTGGCAGATTGTAAGTATTGACCGCTCCATGTAGTCTTCCGGTAGACGGATCTTTGCAAGGTTTAATCTAATTGCCTCCTAATTTTTATATCTAAAACATTCAAACAATCATCCGTTCCCACCTCAAGGAAAACAGAAAGATTGGGATGAATAACGCTAAAAATCAAGTGTTCCACCACCATGGACTTCACCCAACGATAGTTTATTCGATTTCGATTTCTGGTATTTAGTCCTTATGAACATTACTACTTCATTTTGCACACCGGATTTCTACTCCGTTGAACAAATGTATTATATGAAAACTTTAACATATTATATACCAGCTCTCATCCAGAAAGTACCCACGTGAAGAGATTTAGAATTAACTATTGAATAAATTAGATAGTTCAAGATGAACTCTCGCCACATCAGCTGGTGTTCGGGCAACAACGAGTACCTAAAAGCTTTAGAAGAACATAACAAATCAATGCACAACTGGATTCCCTTTTTAGGATTTCGTTGATCGCAATCTATGCTTTGTTCATAATGGTGTAAACACTCACATTCATATGGGTATTCAGCTAGGAAAAAAAGTGAAATCAAGGACGAATCATTTAGAACTAATAGGTTTGATTATGAGTAGGTGCAAACATTCAACAAAGAAAAGTAGACAACCCTAGTCACTCGGTGGGTCGATGATTATCGCTTTTTATCAGCAAGAGAAATGGAGGACCCTGAAAAAGCATTTGTGAATACCTCATTAGTTTTTATCTGGTGGGTTTGATACCTACCAGTTCAATTGCGATTGAGAGCGAAACACTCACATGCATATCCGTCCGCAACTGGACGACATATTTAAGTAAAACACCAATTGTTTACATTACGTCAATTAGAAAGTGGGCATCAGTGCAAACATTCATCAGAACTCATCGAACGACCACGTTCGCCAATTTCTAGCAAACTTTATCAATGCCAGTGTACGATCAGATTATTGCAGTCATATGCAAGCATTTCCTGTTGATTATTAGACGGGTCTCGATCGTGAGCCATGCTTGCAGATGATGCGTTGAGTAAAAATTTGCATCGTTTGATTCAATCTATTGGCAAAGGTTAGCGATCAATCCAACACCCTTGACGTGTGACTATCTCTCGATCCGTCCATCATTCATCTCTGATAGACACAGCGACGTCGTGGATATGTAATGTGGTGGCTGACGTGGATGGGTCCCTCGTTTTCAGGCACCACGGAACATGTGATGAAGAGACGTTGGATGTGGTTTAGTTACTTCAAAAAGTGTAGATTTTCGTTCAAAACATTGCCTTGAAACTCATGTTTCAATGGATCTTCCCTACCTGTCATGTGTTTGCACGATCTGTTCTGATATTTCGTGATTCAGGCTAGTGGAATAACGTTGGTCAATGAGTTACACGTAAGGGTGTCCTCATATCCCATAGGAATCCGGTGATCTATATGTATGTATGTATGTATGTATGTATGTATGTATGTATGTATGTATGTATGTATGTATGTGTATGTATGTATGTATGTATGTATGTATGTATGTATGTATGTATGTATGTATGTATGTATCTGTATGTATGTATGTATGTATGTATGTATGTATGTATGTATGTATGTATGTATGTATGTATTTATGTATGCATGTGTTTTTATATACCTATTTCTGTTGTATACATGTTTGCACATCTGTTTACATATGCATGCTTGTTTATGTATCGACATTAATCGACAAATAAAAAAATGGAAACTAATGCAGCTGTTTTTGCACCAAAATAATTGTAAGGCATGCCCTTCTCACGCATTTGTAGAACACGACTGGCAACTGGCAATGTTCTTGCTCGAGGTTTGAGGGTTGAATGCGTTTGAATGACAACATATTTGAATGGACAGCCTTTAAGAGGCACGAAGATGACGCAGTACAAGGCCACCCTGATTTCAAAGACCGCGACAATGATCTTTTTTCTCGAATCGCCATCACCCCCTACGAGTTGTTCTTTGATCTCTTCTACAGAATCGTCAGTTAGGCTATGCGGCACCCTCGAAATGGATTTGGACCAATCGGTGTCGATGGAGAATAGCACCTGTCCAGTCGGGGATCTCCACCATTGTTTGACCATTCATTCGGGGGACAGTTCCTCTTACCGGTCTCATACCTTCTGATGAGGATTGTAAGCTTCTTGATTTGAACAGTTCCGTTAGGCATTGTTCAGGGGTTGGGTGTGCCGCAAAGATGCAGAGCAACAGAAAATTGCTCATAAGTGTTTTCTGTTAGTGAGTCAGCATGCTCCATGAAAACTGCTTTGTTATGAAACAACCAACGACAAGTGAACTTCGGTGATTGGCTGGAACCGCTAATCAATCAAGATGTTTGACAGCAATCCAGCCATAAATCGCTTAATATATATGCATTCCTCGTTTTTTCCTAGATATTTTTTCATAGTAAAGGAGTTTCTGAAAGTTTCCAGCTGTGTTCTATTTCAATATCTGTGGAATTCCTTTATGAAAGAGAAAACATTACCGGAAGACGGCTTTTTGAGAATCCAGTACCAAGTTTTATCCTGTGGGGTTACATCATTTTCAACTCTGAAATTGTCTCCGGATTTGCAGATGTCACAACGCTCTTCATCATTGTCATGCAGTTTTTCGGCGGCGCCGTTTGAAAACGGATGCGTGTTAGTTTGCCCAGAGATCGGCAACTAATACTGTCCATTCACGATTTTATCTCCGCAAAGGAGAACTGCGGTCTGTTATCGGTTATCACTACATTTAGAACTTCTCGACTGAAACACTTTCTTACAGCTTGCATTGCAATGGATGTCTAGTTTGCCCCATCACGTTTTACAAGTTCAGTCGCGAATTACAGCTCCGGAACCATAACGAATTATTAAAGGTACTCGTGGTGATCCAGGCTTACGTGATGACGCCTACCCTGGGGAGGCGCGTTACAGTTAGGGGACACCTGCGATCAATCAAATTTGAAAACTGACGTCAATGACCCGCGTACGCGTCAAGGCTTCGGACTAGACGCCATTGATGGATCGTGCCAGCTAATCCGAGACCGTGAAAACAGAAGCAGAATTATGCATGCAGTACTACAATGTGATTGATGGAAGCCCAGATAATCAATAGTCTTCTTTTGTACATATTACTTAATCGCCTTCACTTATTTCTGTAAATGAACTACGAACTACGATTCTTGTGACCTTTTCCTTGCGTCTCAGTAACGTGGAATATTGCGAGCTCGTGTAATTGCGGTCCAGTGCTTCTGTGGTCCAGTCCGTGATAGATGATTCTTGATTCGTGTACTGTGAATCCTATTGCGTGGTTTGTGTTCCGAGTTACGTGCGTATTACTACTACTACTATTACGATCATTACAGTGCTATTGAGATGAACAACCAATGATCTGCGATCGAATGGATTTTCAGGTGATCCCGAAAGGTATATGCATAACATGTCGTCATTAAACCCTAACCGAATACAATTGAAAGCATTGTCATTGGGTTTCATATTTGGGATATCGAATCGAAAGGTAAACAGCTTTGAAACTGATGCACAGTTTGAAAAATTGGCTAACCAGTTGAAGAGCTTAGGCCTGTTGCACCAAAAGCAGGATGGTTCAGAGCTAGGTTAGTGGATCTGGCTCATCTGCTAAGAGTAACAAAGCGTCATAACTTCATCTTAACATTAGCCCATATGTAAGCCCTAGAAGAGTTGAGAAAAAACGAAACTGTTGTGATCTGTCCACCGAACAAGGGATCTGGAGTAGTCATTATTAACAAGGATGAATACATGAGAAAATTGGAGACCGTTCTCAGTGATGCTGACCAATTTCAAGTGGATCCAAAGAGGGAGGACAATACTGAGGTAACAGAGAAAAACATCAGTGGCTACTTGAAACAGCTTTGGAAAAGAGGAGTGGTTAACACTAGTACCTTAAATGATCTGAGACCTCATGGAACACGAAAACCACATATTTATGATGTACCAAAGCTTCACAAACCAGGAGTCCCTTTGCACCCTATTCTATCAATGATCAACTCGCCTCAGCAGAGATTAGCTCAGTGGTTGGTCAAACAGATCAGTCCCATTAGTACGAAAGTTTCCCATTTCGGGTTGAAAGATTCATTCCACTTGAAGGATACATTACCTGATGTTGATTACCGCCAATGTTTCCTCGCTTCTTATGATGTTGCTTCGCTATTTACTAACGTACTAGTAAAGGAAGCCGTTGATGAAGTTTGCAAATATGCCAGTGGAATTGGATTTCAAGCAACTTAATTGAGAGCCCTTTTGAAATCGTGTGTTTTTGATGTTCAGTTTGTCTTCAATGGCACGAGCTAGCGTCAGATAGATGAAGTGGCCATGGGAAGCCAACTTGGACCAATCTTAGCTGATAAATTGATGTCGAAGCTTAAGAAAAACATCAAAAGTGATCTCAAATCCTCAATGCTTTATCATCGTTATGCCGATGACACTGGAAATAACCTCAAACAAAACAGATGTCATGGTTTTGTTTGAAAAATTAAACGGGATGTACAACAATATCAAGTTCACTTTGGAATGTAAGACTAATGGTTCGTTACCCTTCCTAGACCTACAACTGAGAAGATTGAAGAGTGATACGCCCCTGACGTCAATTCATCACAAGTGTGCGTGGAAGGGCCAGTATTTACATTTCCCTCTACAGTAGAAGATTGGATTAGTAAGAACCCTGTTCAATAGAGTTTGTCGCCTGTGTAGTCCGTAAGTGATAGAAAGTGAACTTAGAGATTTGACGATTGCCTAGTCCTCTAACGTTTATCCTCTGCCTTTTACAGAGACATATTGCACACCTACCATTCCTAAGCCACCTTACAATGCGGTCTAAAAGAAACCAGTTTTCATTGGTGTACCATTTAAAAGAGACGGTGTAACTGCACGGGTTGGTCGTTGACTTCGTAATACAGTTGAGTCTACGTGTTCTGCCGCGAATCTGAGCATGCTTCAAAAGACAATGAACTCAAAGATTCGGTCAGGTATAGACAGATTCAGTGATTCGATCACCTCCAATTGAATTTATCTTTTCACTTTACTTGCGGTTCGCGGTATGTCGGAAGAACTGAACGCCGGCTG
>UZAN01047049.1:5257-20957 GCA_900618425.1 Echinostoma caproni
TGGCACTGGTTACAGTGCCTACTTCGAATTGCCCCCAATCACCTGGAGTCTTCAGTGGTTCCCTAGTTCTACAGAGTAATTGATTCTTCCTTGCATTAAGTGGTAGATGCCGTGTGTGGGACCACTTGACCACCTTTGCAATATCCTCTTCTAAGTCAGTTATTCCACTAGAACCAACCACCTTTACATCATCAGCGAAGATGAAGCAACGTGAGCTGGTAATTTCTGCTAGATCATTTATGAACAGCAGAAAAAGAAGCGAGCATAACACCGACCCTTGTGGCACGCCACTAGCGACATGAAGAACTTGGGGCGTTTGTTTTCTTACTCTAACCCAGAATGTCCTATTGGTCAAGAATGCTGCCAGCCATCTAAAAACTGTTCCTGTGATTCCGAAAAAATAGCCTATGTAGAAGCAGTCTGTGACTTACGGAATCGAACGCCTTACTGAAATCTCGGTAACATACCTCTACTGCTCCGCCTTCGTCTACCCTCTCAGTGACTTCGTCTAGGTAGCATAATAGGTTAGTCAGGCACGACCTGCTTTTCATGAAACCATCCTGGGCCACGCTAAGTATTGTATATTCTAAAATGTTGACACGGACATGGGTCCTGAGTAACTTTTCCATGCACTTACATAGAATACTGGTCAAGCTAACCGGTCTTTAGTGCTGTGGGTTAGATTTACTACCACCTTTGTGTAACGCCACCACAATGGCAGTTTTCCAGTCGCCCGGAAGCACGCTCTCCTCCAGTGATTTTTGAAACAGCACCCTTAAGGGGTCTGCTAAGATTTGGGCAAGAGGTTTCACAATGGCAGGATATATACCATCGGGACCCGAGGCCTTATCTGAGTCCAACTCCCCTAACACCTTTTGTACCTCCACTGCAGATATGTGCATCTCTCTTATGCTCGGTGGAAGGTCGGGGATCTAGGTTCTAATGTCCGGTTGTCTAACCTATGAACACTAGCGATTCCATGCCAGAGAGCCTCTACTGTGATCTGCTGATTTTCTGTTTCCCATTCTAAAATTAAGGCTCAGTACAGTTCAATTCAATCCAATTGAGTTCAGTATGCACAGGACGAAATGTGGCTTCCAGCCAATCGAGCGTCCAGATTGTCGTTGGCGGGTGTTTGTAGCTTCGAACACTGCGTATTGTCGATTTCAGCGATTGACCGTTGGTGGGTCTAATTTTCTCTGTCCTCAGTGTACGTTCCCAGCTGGGGTGTTTCTGAAAATAGATAGTTCAGTTTGCACAGAACGATGTGTGGCCCGGGCCAATCGTGCGTCCAGATGGATATGTTGTTTGATGATCTTGTGGCTTCTAACACTGCTAGTCAATGGGTTTGGTCTGAAGGGCAGAATATGAGGTGCAGTATCATGTCCTAAGCAATGACACTGAAGACTAATAGGTACTTACCATCAAACTGTTTCAGGGAATGTAGAAGACCAACAGTCATGAATTACTCTCTTAAAGACTATGACGTTCGAGCAACTTACCACATATTCGGGTAGATTATTCCAGTAAGGTATTACGCAACTTGTGAAGAACTTGGCTCGAATGTCCAGCCTTACAAGACTACGTTGCAGCCTTAAACTATGTCCCCTAGTGCCACTTGAGGGGATGAATTGGAAAATATCATCAAACCTAGTTCTTGAGAGACCGTTCTTGATCCTAAAGACTTCTATGAGATCCTCCCTGACGCTCCTTCTTGCCATGAAAAGAGATTAAGGTTCTTGAGTCTCTGCTCGTAGCTCTTACCTCTTCGTCCCATCATCATCCTTGTAGTCAGGCTTTGCACCCTTTCAAGACATTCGATGTCCTTCCGAAAGTAGGGTGCCCATGCCTAAACGCAGTATTCCAAGTGAGGCCTGAATATCTCCTTGTTCAGAGGGACGAGAACCTCGGGTTTCCTGCAAGTAATCGTGGAGTGCAAACGAAAGAGTTCTCTTCGAGCTATGTTGGCTGCCCTCTGATATTGCTGAGAGGGTTTGAAGTCTTGTGGTATAATAAATCCCAGGTCCTTAACTTCTCTCTCTTAAGCTGGATTTCATTCTGTATGTCAAGTTCACCTTCTGCTGTTGGAAGCCTTCATTTGGCTAGGTTGTGTGGAAGATCCCACTTTTCGGACCGTATAACAGCCTGCAGGTCCTGATTTAAGTTCGCTACAGCCACCTTGAAGTCGTCCTCGAATATAAAACATGGCAGGTCATTGACGAAGGCATACAAGAAACAAACATCGCACAAAAAAGTGACACGATGCTCCCTTTGCTGACCAGTGCTGAATGTGCCACAACTGCCGGTCTCTAATATGAGTGCGAAAGTGCGACTCGATAATGGTACTTTTAGTTTCATATTCTTACCTTCCCTCCCTGTGTAAACCTTTTTGACTTAATCACAATGGTAATGTTAGTTTCTTATTCTTACCTTTCCTCCCTCTGTAAACCTTTTTGACTTAACTCTAAACCAGTATCACCTGAAGTAATTCCTCCCGTTGTAAACCTTTTTGACTTAACTCTAAACAGTATCACCTGAAGTAAACCCCTGGTAATGTTTTCGCTGGGGGTAGCTGTCCGAATCTAGAGAAGGTTAACGAATCATGACAACCCACGAAAAAAATATTCACGTCGTAGCACCAGAGGAAGTCCCAAATCCTACTGGTGTATGAATCTGGACGCTCGTTAGGCGAAAGCCTGTTTTCGTCCTAGAAACCTGACCTGATCTGACCTGACCTGACGAACATCAGAATAGCAGTTGATCTAGCACAGAGCCCTGACTGAGATCGCTAGTCATATTGGCCGGTACTGATAAGTGCATACCAACCTTGACCTGGATGGTGCGGTTAATTATAAAGCAGTATACCCACTTTCTGACCTCCCCCCTCCATTCCTAAGAATTGCAGGAAGAATGGTGGCTCTCGCCAATCGCGCGTCCAGTTCCTTGTGTTATCGGCGGTTTCGTGGGCTTCCAACACTTCGTGTCAATAGTAGTTTTTGAAAGGCAGAATGTTGGTGTGCAGTATCAAATCCCTTACAACGTTTCGGAAAGTAAAGCTTACGATTATTTTTCATCATTCAACTTCGAAAAATACCACTGCCCAACATTCACCTAGCTTTCTCTTGACTGATTCAACACCAGTACAGTTAACCACTGCTTCAGGTAATTTATTTCACAGTGGTTTAACCCTGCTTGTGAAGAGCGTAGGTCGCAGATTCATTCTACAATGACCTCTTCCCAATCTAAGTTGATGCCCCCTCGTGCCCTTGACAGGAACAAACTAGGATATACTTTCGAACTTTAGACCCAAAAGCCCTTTGACAACCTTAAATGTCTCTACAAGGTCGCCCCACATGCGTCTGGGTCAGCGAAAACAGGTCCAGGACCCTCAGTTGTTAGAGGTGTCCCTTACCTTTCTGACCTGCTACCATTCTACTTGCCAGGCGCTGTACTTTCTGAAAATACCGCTCGTCCGGTTTAACATAAGGCGTTCATGCCCATACGCAATATTCTAAATATTCTAAAATCTTCGTGTCGAGCTTTGTTAGCCGCATGCTTGTACTGCAGGGATAACCTGGACTCATTCGTAATCATAACCCCTAGATCCTTTGCCTCAGAGACATGCTGCAAACGCATCACATCATTGGCTCTTGTTCTTAAGAGCTGACACTTACTTAGATTCAGTGGTAGATCTGGATTTTGGTGATCCTTCGCAAGATCGTTATTGAAGATTAAACAATAGGGGACCCAACACCGATCCCTGTGGGAAACCACTGGATATTCCCTCAGGTTCGGTTGTATACTTTCCAACTATCACACTGAATGTGCGACGGTTGAGAAACTGTCTTATCCACTCTATTGCGTTACCTAAAAACCCCAGTGTCTGCCTTTTTAGATCCAGAAGCTGATGACTGACAGAGTCGAAAGCTGGCGACCTGCATCTATTCGTTTTGTAACTTTGTCTAGGTAAATTCGTCAGGTCACTTCAGTTCAGTTCCATTCGGTTAGTTAGTCAGTCAGTTTGCACAGTATAGGAGATGGCCAAGGCCAATCGAGCGTCCAGAGTTCCTTCGGTAGTAAGCCACGTGTTAGTCCCCTAAATTGCGAGTATTATATAATGTAGTTCTAGACGTTTTCTAAGTGGGCTGTAGAGATCGTCTGATCGTATTGCACATTAGTTGCGTCTGGTAGGGAGTGTCGCGGGTCCATCAAATCGCTGGTTCAAAACTGTATCAACAATAAACATTTTCTGGGGATTAAGATTAGCCACCATAAAGAGGAGAATTACTGAATTCGACTAAGATTGTTGGTGGAAGAGCCTAGACTACTGTAAAATGATATGGGTTGGCACAGCACAACATACTCTGTATATTTCAAAATACAAACAAGAGAACACGAGAAATATCACAAATAGATGTGAAAACTAAGCATAGAGATGACACAGCTCTTTAAATTGAAGAGGATAGAAGATTTGAACGCTTTGGTCACCGGTTTGATTGTGGCCGGCGTATTGATCGACCTGTGAAAGTCCTTCCGGTAGAACCCAGACAATCCACCTTGGTTCCACATTTCGTGAATTTCAAATTTCATTCACCTGACTTCATCAGCTTCCTACATACATAGATATTTGACGGTAGTGGCGTGGCATCCCAGTTATTAGGATTTCTAAAGACCACCTAATTTAAATGTATTTTAAAAAAAGAACGTCAAATGTGATTTGTTAAAATTTAATTTGTTTTATTCAACCTTAATTAATTTTGTACGGAAAGTATAAATACCGCAACCTAATGGCGACGATCAATTCTGCGCTCATGTACACCATGGCTCATTTTGATGATACGGTCGTTTTTGAACGAATGGTAAAATATTGCCATGGATCGCTGGACGGATTATTGGAGGACTTCCGTAAATTCCAAAGGGTTACCTGCACTTCCTTCTACGTTTATGCGTCAATGACAGCCGAACAACTGATACGAGAAAGTTTGGTTGGAAACTGACCACCTCCTTTGTATATTTACACATCGATCCCATTATTTGACTTTGTTTGTTTTCAGTCAGTCAGTTTGCACAGGACCGGAGATGGCCAAGGCCAATCGCGCATCCAGAGTTCCTTCGGTAGTAAGCCACGTGTTAGCCCCTACCACTGCGAATGTTCCATATTGTAGTTCTATGCGTTTTTTTCTCGCCCCAGTCGTCTCCGCCTCTGCAAGGGAAGAGAAAGGGGTAAAGTATTTTCTCCTCTTGTTCAAGCGAGAGACCTCACATTTGAGAGCGTTTCTATGTTGGGGTGGTTAGTAAATGGGAAAGCCTACAACTTCTTCCAAACCTTAACTTCTGTAAATAAGTTGAGTAGACTACCCTGTTGCTCAAGAAGTCTGAATGCACCGCTAGTCTCGTGCGTACTTTCTTTAGCCTGTGCATGTGCCCCCTAGTATTGCTTTTTCTCCTCTCAAAGAACACTGCTTGATCCGTCCCTGGTAGGCCATTCACAATTCTGAAGTTCTCTATCAAGCCACCTCTGAGTCTTCTTCTCTCCAAGGAGAAGAGCCCAAGGTCCTGCAGTCTCTGCTGATACGACTTCCCTCGCTGTCCTTCGATCATCTTCTTGGCTAATCGTTGGACCCCCTCGAGACAAGCGGCGTCCTTTTTGAAGAAAGGAGCCCAGACTTGTATACAATACTCCAAATGCGGTCAAACTGTGGCATTGTATAGAGGTACAAATACCTCTGGTTTCCTGCATGTTAGTGACAACCTCAATCTAAAAATCTCTCATCGGGCACGGTGAGTCGCTGCGGGACACTGGTCTGCCCAGTTGTAGTCTGCTGTCACTATGATTCCTGAATCTTTAGCTTTCTGTGTCGTTTCTAGTGAGAGACCGCCATGACTACTCCCAACTATCAGCCCCTCATCTTCAGTGGTCCAGACATGACTCTTTTCTATGTTGAGAGGCAGATCCCATGTACTTGACCATTTGAGCACTTCTCTTATGTCCCTCCCTAATTCTGCTCTCCCACCTTGACGTCGTCCGCAATATGTAGCTAGGAGAGTCAAGGCGTTCAAGAAGATCATTGATGTAGACCAAGAAAGGGAGCGGACCTAGAACTGATTCTTGAGGAACACCACTAGCAATAGTTTCCACTGGCGAGTTTGCTTCTCCGACTCGAACCCGGAAGGTCCGATCGGTCACGGGAACTGTAAGCCACTTGTGGATGTTACCCCTTATCCCATCAGCATTAATCTTGGCCAAAAGTAAGTGATGACATACTGAGTCAAATGCTTTACTAAAGTCCAGATGGCTTTCTTTCACTTCTCTCCCTTCGTCCAATCTCACTGTTACTTCATCTAAAAATTGCAGCAGATTGCTAAGACAAGAGTTTTCCTGCAGGAACAGATGCATTGCTACAATCAGCAAGCGGTGCTGAGTGAGGTATTCGCATAAGTGGGTTCTGATAATTCGCGCTACAGCTTTGAACAAGATGCCAGTGAGACTAACTGGACGATAGTTTTCCACCTGTTGTCTGTGCCCTCCATTGTGTATGGTGGCCAATTTCAATTCACTTCAGTTCAGTTTGCACAGAACGGAAGTGGTCGAGACCAATCGTGCATCCAGATCGTTGTGTTGTCAGCCAGTTGCCTTGGCTTCCAACACTGCCAATCAAACGTTCGTTCTGTTTTTTCTGAAAGGCATAAGTTTTAGGTATCACATTTACCAGATATGTACAAATGAAATACACAGATATAAGAACGAACTCACCTTGTTCCTTCATCGTCTCTCAAGTGGCCAGCACCGGAAATACCACGTCCCGGCACAGATTCAAGGCCTTTCTAAAGGCCACCACTGTTGAGCAGCTTATTACATTCTCCGATATTCTGTTCCACAGAGGCACCACACAGTTCGTGAGGAACCTGGTCTTCAACTCCAACCTGGAGCGCTCTCGTTGCAGCTTGAGGCTATGACCTCTAGTGCCACAATCCGGAGCAGGAAGGAAGAGGCTGCTTAGTTCTATGCCGGACAATCTCTTCACCATCTTGAAGGTTTCAATCAAGTCGCCCTTGGTCCTTCGGCGTAACGGCGAGAAAAGATTCAGGTCCTTCAGGCACTGCGAGTAGCCCTTTTCTACCTGTCCAATGACCATTCTGGTTGTCAATCGTTGTGCACTCTCTAGACGCTCCATATCTTTGTTATATTATGAGGTCCAAGCTTGCACGCAGTATTCCAGCAGTGGACACACCATTGCCTTGTGCATTGGAACGAACACTTCTGCATTTGCACAGGTGACTGTGGTCTGCAGTCTGAAAAGTACTCATCTTGCTTTATTAGAAGCCACCTGACATTGCGTAGTAGGACGGAGGTCCTTTTTGAAAATTACTCCTTGGTCTCTAACCTCCGTCAAACCTTGTAGCGCTGCGCTCCCGGTTGCGTCTGCATCAGTAGTCAGCAGCTGACACCTTGTAAGATTCAGGGGTAAATCCCATCGAGCCGACCAGCTGCAGATGGCATCTAAGTCCTGGGTTAAGTTCTCACTCGCTATTTTCACATCGTCAGCGAAGAAGCAGGGGTTGTGTAATTCTCGCGCGAGGATTTTGATGAAGAGAGGGAAGAGTGGAGACACAAAAACAGAGCCTTGGGGCACCCCACTTGTAACCCTCTCTGATCTCGATGTGTAGCTGCTGTATTGATCGATCTGTGAAAATCCTTCCAGTAAAGCCCAGTCATCCCATCTCGGTTCCACATTCCGTGAATTTTACGTTCCATTCACCAAACACCATCTGCCTCATATACATATGGATATTTGACATTTCACTCCCCTTGTATATTCACACATCAATCCTACCATTTGACTTTGTTTGTTTATCTGCTTCAATTTTTACCCTACTTGTTTTAATCGCGACTTGAGCGCTCACATTTGGCTCGTTCATGTGCAGCGTGACGATGAGCGTGCTATTCTTACCCAGGCTCATTTTATTCCATTCAGATTTGTTGAATTACGCTCACAGTAACACTTGGCTCTTGTTTTCAAGTTGTTTTGAAATCACTTTGAGGTTTGTACAGATTTTATTTGTTTATCGATCGTTTATCAATGCAGTACCGTAGAAATTTGTCGGATCGTTCGTTTTGTTGACGCTTTGGGATCAAATTTCGGCTACGCGTTGCTCGTTGATCTATTCGGGAGTTACAGCTGCCAACCCGTACAGAAATGCTACGGTTGCTGAGAAATTGCTTCACCCACTGACGCGCTGACCCGACTATTCCAAACGTTGGTAGTTTCTGGTCAGGCAACGTAAGACTCACCGAGTCACTAGCCTTGCTGAAGTCTATGTACCATACCTCCAATACCCTACCCTGATCTAAACGACGTATAGTTTCGGCCAGAAACATAAGTAGATTGGTTAAGCACGACTTATTTCTGATAAACTCATGCTGAGCAGGAGATAGAAGTCACCAGGTGCGCACTGATTTGTCTTCTGACTATTCGTTCCAGGCATTTGCACGGCGCTGAGGTCAAGCGGATCGGCCTTTAGTTTTCCGCCTTTTGTCTGGAACCTGATTTGTTCATTCCTACAAAGGTTGCCTTCCACCAGTCCTTAGGCACTACCCAGGAGTTCAGTGATGCCTTAAACAATTCAGTGACAGGTACTAGTATGACCTCGGCTAGCGGCTGGACGATAGCTGGGTGGATCTTATCAGGACCCACCACCTTATGTTTGCACAGGCTTGTGAGCTCGGTCCGTAACTAGTCCTCCCTCAGGATTATAATAATAATAATAGGTGTATATTTTACGAAGCCCGTGAGACATGCACAAGGCATGATCAAATGATAAGAGCGAGTATGTGTACAATAACAGTGTAAGTACATAGGTAGACAATAAAAATGGTGGGGATCAGAACGAAAGCACAGTGTGAAAGGAACACAAACCGGACAAGGTCACCGACGAATGGAGATGGAAGATGGAGGATGCATTGAAAATGCATGTCACTAGAACTGAAAGTAATAGTAAAGCTGGTCTCGGAAGGATTGGACGTACGGCAACAGTGCGGAGAAATACGGAGAGGCGGTCTGTGGAACAAATTAGCATCTGCAGCTCGTGTTCATTGGTATCCACCAAAGGGTTCCGGACTCCATTATCCTGGGACGAACGATAGATACTTTTGAAATGGTCCATCAGCGTCACAGCCCGGTCCTTATCTGTGCTACATAGGTTACCGTTTACCATCTCCAAGGTTCCAACACTCACGTGTAGTTCCCTTGGATTCTACATACGCAAAAACCTTTTGGGTTCTTTTTGATGTTTCTAGCTAGTTTCTTTTCGTACTCGAACTTAGCTTCCCGCTGCATTCCCTTTGCCTTATTTCTGGCCAACTTCTAGTTGACCCAGGCACTATGCGTTCCACGAAGTTTGTGCAAAGCCCAGCATTTTCTACTAGACGTGCGCCCTCTCTCTATTCTAGGCAACCACCAAAAGGGGTCTGCTTCTGGATCTATGCAAAACCGAGGGAGTGAACCCTTGAGTTAACCCTAGTAACCCGTCTCGTATTGCCACCCATCGCTCTTCGACTGATGGCTCAAGTGAATCAGGAAACCAACTTATGTTATCGTATCGTGTCTCGCAACAAACTTTAGTCGAAGTACCCCATGATCACTCTTTCCTTACGGTTCTTCTATCACAAGCGAAGTGAGTTCGCACATGTTGGTGCAATCATTTCAACAGTTCGTCACCAGTGGTGCCCCTCGGTGTGCTTTCGCTGTCCCAGTCTACTTCTGGAAGATTGAAGTTGCTCATTAAGAGGAATCGTGATGCTTCCATCAGTATGTTACCTAGGAGTGCCACTAATGCAGAATCATCTGCCCTATCAGATTGCGGCTCCCTGGAAACCCATAGCACTCCCACCGGTCTACCCCCAGACGGACATAGCAGGACGTGGCCTGTATGTTCGGTGTGGCTAAGGTAAATAGGGCCTCCCACTGGCAGTATTCCGCGCTTACGAGTAGTAGTACCCCGCCACCGTCATTCGGTCAAGACTATACTGGATATGGATTTCTGGGACGGTAGCTGCCTGATCCTCCCTCAACCACGTCTCGGTGATGCCAATAATAGTGCTTGTGTGGGTTCTCGCCGAAGGTTCACCCCATTTACCTCCTGAGCTGCATGCTTTTGTACACCACACATCAGCAACATCAACCGACAATAAAGGCTTCTTGGAACCTTTTTCCCTTGGACCCCCATCGGAGTACCCGAGGTTGTACTAAGTTTTCTGCTTTGCCGTTTTCCAATCTTATGGGTTCCTGGACCTACCATGAAGTACCGCTTTTGGTCATGGAGATATTCCCAAAGGACAATTCGAGTGCTAAACTATCCTTTCTGATTAGCGTCTTAGTCTCATCAGATGGGGTTGGATTCCTGTAGCGCACATTTTTCGCAGGCGGCAGGCGAGCCACAACGGTTGCCCAGCTTACCCGGTTCCCATGATCATTACTACTACAGCTTTGATCACTTGAGGTTGGTGAGGCTAGATGTACTCGCAACTTGTCTCTCACAACCGTGTTTTGTTGCATTTATTCCACCAGTCTTGCGGAAGCTCTTGTGGCCAGTGTACTGTTCATACTAGTTTTGACCTTGGCCGCTACCGTCCCATGTTTACCGGCAACAAGTTTGCCTACAGTGTAGATTTACTGAGGAGCTTATTACCCCTTTTGAAGAGGCGTATAACTGCTTCCCTCAGTTTTGGCTCGGTGGCTGTATACTTCTGTTTGGATTTAGCTTTATGGGCATTAAAAGCAGAGTCTGGTGTGATTCTCAAGTGCCCCCTAGTGCTCATCTCCACTTTCGCGGCCCTTCCCAGAAGCACGTTTCTGCTATAAGTGTCATAAAACACTATCAACAGTTGTCAGTTTGCACATGATGGAAGTGGTCAAGATCATTCGTGCGTCCAGATCGTTGTGTTGTCATCTAGTTGCCTTGGTTTCCAACACTGTTCGTCATAGGCTTGTTTTGCTTTTTTTCTGAAAAGCAGAAGTTTTAGGTATCACACCCACCAGATATGTACAAATGAAATACATATATATAGGAACGAACTAAGTTCAGTTCAGTTCATTCGAGTTCTCACTGGAGGATTTGTGGCTGTTTCCAATCAAGAGTCCAGATTCGTGTGTTATGGGCGAGTTTCCCTGGCTTCCAACATTTCGATATGCAACTTTTCAGAGAGGCAGAATAGTGTGGTGCAGTATCTTATCTTTTTGGTTAGGTTATAGATGGTAATAAATGCTTACCTTAGGGAAACCCGCTATCAAACACTCATCAAGTGTCTATTTAAATGCACCTTCAGTACTGCAGCTTACCAATGCCAGTGGTAACCGGTTCAACAACGGAATTACCCGGTTATTGAAAAACGTTACCCTACGTTGCGCCTTAGGGTGACTTCGCTGCAGACGTAAGTTATCTCGCTTGCCTTTATGCTGAACCCCGGAGAACCGGTCGTAAAACCCAAAGCCTGATATACCCTTGACGATCTCAAATGTTTTGATGAAGTCTCCTTCCATCCGCCTCCGTTTGAGCGAGAATAGATTTAGTTCTGGGAGTCGCTGTTCATAGCTTTTCCCCCGTTGCTCAGCTATCATCCTCGTGGCCAGACGTTGAACCCTCTCTGAGGTATTGACGTTCTTTTGAAAGAACGGAGCCAAAGCCTGCACAAAATATTCCAAGTTCGGGCGGACGATGCTTTTGTATGGGTGGACAAAGACCTCAGGTTTTCTGCACGTCACGGTTACGCATAAACGAAACAGTTGTCCTCTGGCTTTGTTTGCGGCCTTCACAAATTGCGTGCTGGGTTCGAAATCCCGTGTCACGACTATGCCCAGATCCTATGCCTCGTGCAACCTTTGTATCGACAGGCTCCTTGCTGTCTCTGCGTCAGTTTTGTTCGTTAGTATCTGACATTTCGAGACGATTAGTGGTAGGTCCCATTGTTCGGCCCATCTTTTCACCACCTTTATATCCCTTGCTAGATCCAATCCAGCTATCTGGACGCCATCTGCAAACAGAAAATAAGGAGTTTTGGGATCCCGTGCTAGGTCGTTCATGTAGAGTAGGAAAAGCAGTGGTTCGAGTACTGATCTCTGAGGTACACCACTTGTGACCATCTCCTCTGTTGTTTGAGCTACCACTTTGAATTTAAACGTCCGCGGCTCAAGAAAGCCCATTATCCAGCTCCTTATTTGCCCGCTCGTTCCCAATAATTGCATCTTATGATCTAACAAGTGGTGGCTGACCAAGTTCAATGCTTTCTGAAAGTCCTTCTGGTTTCCAGAGATTCATCGGCTGGGTTGGGTACCCAGTTTATATCCTGCACCACTCTGTCCAGTTCGTCCTGCTGGATTTTGCCACATCGCCTCCCTACTTTGGCCGCTGGTTTGGCGTTTCTGCTTTCTTGCGTTAGTCGCAGAACCACATGATCACTTTTCCCCAGAGGCTCCTCCTGGGTTATTGTCCTTATGTCTATAGAGGCTCTCGTGATCACTAGATCCTGAATGGACGGCTTGTCATTGGCTCTAAAGTGGCGGGCTTGTCGCATGTGATAATGCGTGCTGATGTTGTCACTTTAGAAGCAGTCCACCTCCGGCACCTTCCGTTTCCCTGTCTCTATTCTAGTTGATCTCTGGCATGTTGAAGTCCCCTACTAACAACACCCTTCTTGACGTGGCAAGGAATACTTGCAGCTGAGCAATCCATTCCTGATCTTCTGTTGCATTCGCCTGTGCCGGTGGACGTACATAACGGCTAATGCGTTTCTGTCTATTTTACATACACAACTGATGGTTTCTATGTTGGAAGTCGCTAGGGCTACTGTTGCTTCCCATCGCGTGTGATCTGACTTTATCATTATCAGAACCCCTCTCCCTTGCCTGTCATCCGTCCTATCTTGTCTATAAATCGTGTATTCATCCATCCCTGGGGCGATGTGGTGCTTCCACATCCAGGATTTCCAACACGGTTCGTCATAGGCTCGTTTTGCTTTTTTTCTGAAAAGCAGAAGTTTTAGGTATGACACCCACCAGATATGTACGGCAGAACAGAAAGCGGGAGCAATCCATCCTATTTTTCACGGTTGGTGAAAAGGAAATATATTCTTTGCTGAAGAATATCGCTTTCCCCGACAATCCGGCCAAGTTACCATTCCCGATACTGAAACAACTGTTTCTATCCCACGTGATTCCTGCTGATTTCCAAGCTACTGATAGGGCGAAATTTAGTTTGTTGGTTCGTGCTGAGTCAATGCCCTGTCGAGATTCCATCATGCTGATCAACAAACAGGCTTTCAAGTGCAATTATGGAGATAGACTGAAGGAGCAATTATGTGATTGCCTTTTTGCAGGCTTTACCAATACGACTCTCAAGAGAAAGTTGCTTGTCAAAAGATCTAACATTTGACGATCCTCGGAGGATATGTGAGCAGCATGTGCAGAATGATGATCTCGCTGCAGCAACAAACCGTGAGTGGTCTACAATATTTCACAAAAGTTCACGGAGCAATAGACCCGGCATGCAGTCCATGCAGTCCTCATAATCTGAAGACCAATTACTCTGACGAGAGGACCCAAAACACAAACATCAATCGGTGTATGTCGTGTGGCCAATGCCATTTAAGCTCCAACTGTCGACTCAGAGATGCAAACTGCCATGGTAAAGTTGGCCATATTCAGAAGGTATGCCGTCTACGGCAATGCAAAATGATGAGTCTACCGCACAGTGAAGAAGCAATCAACTCAATTTATAAATTACGAACAATGAGCGAATACAAGCAGTTCATTTACAAGGATACTGTTTTGAATCCGGAATTGGACACAGTCTTATTGTGGATACCAGCAGTAATGAGTTCATCGTTTCACGTGGAGCCCTCAAACATGTGTGCCCAAATGCTGCCGTAAAACCGGCCACAACACGAACTTATGGTGTAGCTGGATACCTTCTTCTGCTATTGGGCGAGACAATCTTGTTGATTCATTCCCAGAATAACAATGTTGTGCCAATTCGATTCAAGATAGTCCGTCTATTCCTAAATTGATGACAATGAGAACGCTGGGACATTCTTTATCCTGATATATCAATGAACTGAAATCTGATACAACTGAGGAAATTCGAAAGCTGTTAATCCGATGTACTGAGAATGCGAGAGAAGTGAGCGTTCCTGAAGCGTAGTTGGTCGATGGTGAGCCAGTATTCCTGAAAAGGCGTGTATTATGGTATGAACAACGCCAAGGTGTGCTGAATACGATCAACCGAAGGAGGAGACCGGTTGTATTTCCCGAGTGACGTCATCAACATGGGCAACTTTTATTGTTGTCGCGATGAAAAGTGACGGCAAAACTTTAAGGATATGCGGTGATCACCGATTAACAATCAATCCCCAATTGCGAAAATGTGCAGCGACGACCATGGAGACGGAGACTTCATTAAATCCCTAAACGGTTGTCAGTTTTCTCCAAAATCTATCTGGCAGATGTTTATGTTCAATTGGCACCATCCGGATTGGCTGAATGCGAGAAGGCAAACAAATAAACCATATCTTTTCCGATGGGACTTTCAAGAATCGACCAATAATTGTTTGTTGCTTGTGATATCTATTTCCATGATTTTCAGCGCGTCTTGGTTCTACCTGACTTTGAGCTATTCAGTGGATTTTCAGTCCGATACGGATATCGCTCTATTCGAGTTCGCGTCCTATTCCGAATACTACATTCTCCTAGGTTCTTAGCTCTACTTACTGATTCTATCATAATGAACCCAGGTTTGGCCTGACAGTTAATCTTTTGTCGTTCATCTACAGTAACTGGCTTTTACCAGCATTCAGCGGCAAATCCCACTTAGGCATCTAGCTGAGTACAGCGGTTGTATCTCTTTCGCGGTCCTCTCCTCTTTTCGACCCAACCACATTTATATCGTCGGCGAAAACGGTGGACGATCTCAACAGCGCAGCAAGGTTATTTACGTATAGTAGGAACAGAAGCAGACTGAGCACAGAGCCCTGGGGTACATCAATTGTGACGTATGCTGTGCGGGAGCACTTGTCACTACTTTGACGTAGAAAGTTCTGTTGTACTGCTTCACTTTTCTCTGACATCAGCGCACCACTTATTTCAATACGCATGATGACTTACAACACGGTACAAACTCCGTTCGTGATTACGCAAGTGTTCTCCAAGTGTTTTTGAAGTAGAATGTGTACATCATCAGTTATCGTCAAGTGGTCCGTTAAATGTCGCGGCCGTCCTTTTTAGCTCCACCGCACATTATCAACCGGAGCCACACTTCCAAGTACCAAGATCTGTAACCAACCGGACAATCTTTCTGTGAGTCCGTGCCACGTACCGTTCACTTCATTATTAATCATACATGTGATATCTTTTCCACTAAAAATTCGTGAGTGCGTGTTTGGATTACTTCTAGTTTCATATTTTTTCTAGGATACCCCGGTCCCTCAGGAATATTATTTGACTTTTGTTAACTGTGCGCAATAAATACGGAGCAATCAAAGCACAACCAAGAGGACCTTCCCATGTCTTCCCATCTCAAGTTAACTGCAGTCGGTATCACCAAACCCCAGTTATGGTTCACCCAAGCCAAAGCCCACTTCCATGCACATCGCATCCGCTCCCAAACGATTATGAACGCCGATTGGACGAGTTGTTCGGTGATCTCGCAA